>VXBX01000330.1:737727-780337 GCA_013400415.1 Scytalopus superciliaris
CGCTCCCGGCTGGCGCTTCCCGGCCCCGGCCCGGCTCTATCCCGGCTCTGTCCCGCTCCGGGCAGCACGGGCCCGGCCCGCGCTCAGGATGACGCCGCCGTCGCACTGGGACTTCCCGGTGGAGCTGTGCTGCCGGCCCATGGCGTTCGTCACGCTGACCGGCCTGGATGTGGTGTACAACGCCGTGCACCGCGCCGTGTGGGACGCCTTCTGCGCCAACCGCAGGGCCGACCGCGTACCCATCTCCTTCAAGGTGCTGCCCGGCGACCACGAGTACCCCAAGTGCAGGACGAAGGTACGGAGCGCCCATCGGGACCTTGCCAAATTTGAGCGTTAATGAAGCCGTAAGTTTAGCTCTGGAGAGACGAGGTGCTTGGAATTAGTGTATTCCGAAAAAAACATGAAGCCTTTAACTAAGGGAAACGCGGCAGGAGGAGTATCTCTGCTCTACTCTCTGCTCTGCAATGGCAAGTTAAGAAGCCTTGTCAGTGGATTTAACCCTTGGAAGACTACATAATTCCACGATGCTGGCAAAGAATGCCGACTTGCTCTGAGTTGTTTTAAACTGAGCCTAATATTTCATGGCAGTGTGTGAAACGTGCCCCCGAACTTGACCCTTTTCTCCAGCCTGCCTGAAGTCTGTTGTTCTTTGCTGCTGCCATCTCAAACATCAGGCCCTGATGCGAGATGTCTTACTCAGTAGGAAGCAAAGGCTTAAAGGGAAGAAAGTTAAAGGCAAGGTGACAAACATATTCCAAGTGACAGGAATGTAGTGGCAATTCCTTTTCTCCTGATACAAATATTTGTAAGTGGATTTTATAGCTTGCTTTAATATTTTCATTGTTTTCAGAGGACATCCTATGAATGGTATATTCCTAAAGGAATCCTGAAAACTGGTTGGATGAACAAACACCTGAATTTGGTTCCAGCACTTGTGGTGGTTTTCTATGAACTAGACTGGGATGAGCCGCAGTGGAAGGAAAAACAGTTGGAGTGTGCTACTCGAGTTGAAATTGTCAGGTAGACTTTTTTTCACTTGGTTCATAATGTACTTAGAGCTAATGTAAGTGTGAAGTACAGAATATAAAACACGTGATTTTTTTTTTTTTTCCCCTTAGACACAAATTAAGGGGAACTTGAGCTTTGCTTTTAACTGACAGCAAAAACCCCCTTTTTTAAATGGTCTAGTTGTAAAAGTTACTTAAGTAGAAACAGCTCCTGAAATTTTTCTTGCTAAGCACAATTTAATTTAAACACAATTATTCTGTCCCAAAAAAAGGGAACACGTAATTCTGTGAAAAATGGAGCACGTGGTTGTGTTTGGCTTTTTCTCCTATGTAACATTCTTCTAGTGTTTCCATCTAGACTGAAATCTCATTTTGTTCTGATTATTCAGAAATAAGAAGTGAAACTTTGACACTGTGCTGTGTTGTCTTTATTTTAGGCAGAGCTTGCAGGGAAGAAATACGAAAGTTGCTGTGGTTTTGATTCAGAAGAAAACACCATTGCCTCCAGGTACTTGAAAACTCTGCACAGTTGTGGAGTTCTCAGAAGGCCCTGACAGACTGAGCTGGCCTGTGTTTTGTCATGTTATCTGCAGTTCTTCATCTAATGGTACCTACATACATTAAATGCATTGTGACTGCAGGAGGGTGTAAGGATAAAAAGAGTACTCAGGACAGTTGACCCTAAACATTTGATATTCCTTCCTCTTTACGTCCAAGTCCATGTGGTTTCCAAGATGGTTTACAAGTGTAATATACCTGACGTGTCTTCTTGTAAGCAAGTTGCATTTTAAACCTTATTTAAGATCAAGCAAAGCAGTAAAAAGCATGGAGAACTTAGAGGAAGGATGTTTCATACCTACAGAGGTCTTTCATCTTAACTCTGTTTTAGTCAATAAAATTGTGGAGCCAAGAAGAGCTGTGAAATACAACATGCTTTAACCTTTTGTCTCTGTAGAGCTGCTGCTTCAGCTGTAGCTGCATGGTTTTGAGAGTCTGGCAAACTGTTTTTTGGTTTTTGCTCTACCTGCTATATGTGTTTGTCTTTTCTGGATGCCGTTGCATTTCTCAAGACACATAGGGTGTTTCATTTCATGAGAGATGAAAAACTTATGTCATATTTGTAGCTTTTTTGCTAGAAACTGCTAGAAAGTTTCAGCAATGCATTCTGCTGGATGAAGCACATAGTATTCTGAAAGAAGTATGAAGAATGTGGTCTCAGTTTTATCTTTATTAGATGGTTTTTCATACCTTTTAGGGCTTTAGGTCTACCTAAGGTTCATAAGACTTTTAAGATTTTAGAGCTAGTTTGACTATTGCAGCACCACATAGGACTTACCTGTGCTTTCCTTGACTTCACTAGGGGAAGATGTTATTGCATCAGAGAGGGCAGCGGCTTTATGCAATGCTTGTGACCTTTCTGGAAAATCCCTCTTTGTACTTCCACACACTGATCATCTTGTTGGCTATATTATAAGGTAAGTAACTATAAAACAAAGATGCAAGAGTTATTGCTGTTAGAAACCATGGAAGCACCGGAGAATGAATACAGCTGGAAAAGTATGATAGGATTGCCTTTGTGGAAATATGGTGGGATGATTTGCACAAGTATTGTGGTGGATGATAACTATAAACTCTTCAGGAAGGAGAGGTGGTGGAGTAGCCCTGTATGTTAGGGGGTGTTTCAGCGGTCTGGAACTTAATGATTGTGATGAGTGTTTATGGGAAAGAATCACGGAGAAGGCCAACAAGGCAGACATTCTGGTGGGAGTCTTGTTACAGACCACCCAGCCAGGATGAAGATGCAGATGAAATATTCTATAAGTAGCTGAGAGAAGTCTCACAGTTGCTAGCCCTTGTTTTTGCGGGAGACTTCAACTTACAAGATTTCTACTGGAAAAACAATGCAGCAGAGAGAAAATGGTCTAGGAGGTTCCTGGAGTGATAGATAACTGCCTGGCACAGCTGGTCAGTGAGCCAGCTAGGGAAGGTGCTCACTGGGTCTGCTCTTTGTGAACAGAAAAGTACTTGTGGATAATGTGTGATGGTTGGAGGTTGTCTTGGGCACAGCCATCACAGAATGATAGAGTTTGAGATTCTTGGACAAGTAAGGAAGAGGAATAAATGTCCTAATACACTGGACTTCTGGAGGGCATAGTTTGTCCTGTTTAGGAGATTGGTTGACAGAGTCCCCTGGGAGGGAGTCCAGGAAGGGTGGGCATTCTTCAAGAAGGAAATCCTAGAGGTGCAGGAGCAGGCCATCCCCCAGTACTGAAAGATGAGCCAGCGAGGAAGGAGACTGTTCTGGCTGAACAAAGAGCTTTGACTGGAACTTGGGGGGAAAAAAGGAGAGTTTATGACCATTGAAAGAAGGGGCAGGGAACTCAGGAGGACTACAAGGTTGCTGTGAGGTTATGCAGGGGAAAAAGGAGGTGGGTCAAAGCCCAAATAAAGCTTAACTTGGCCACTGCTATAAAAAAAAAAACCCAAACAATTAGAAATGTTTCTATAAATACACTGGCAACAAAAAGAGCACTAAGGAGAATCTCCATCCTTTATTGGATATGGGGCAAAATATAGTAACAAAAGAAGAGGAGAAGGCAAAGGTACGTAATGCCTCCTTTGCCTCAGTCTTTAATAACTGGACCAGTTGTCCTCAAGGTACCCAGACCCCTGAATTGGAAGACAGGGATGGGGAGCAGAATGAAGCTGACATAATCCAAGGGGGAATGATGCTACACCACTGAGACACACACACAAGTCTGTGGGACCAGATGGGATCCACCTAAGTGTACTGAGGGAGGTGGCTGAAGTGCTTGATAAGCCACTTTCAATCATTTACCAGCAGTCCTGGCCAACCAGGGAGGTCCCAGTTGACTGAATGTTACCCAGTGTGGTGCCCTGAGGGGCTGGAAAGAGGATCTGGGAAACTACAGGCCTCTCAGCCTGACCTCGATGCGAGGGAAAGTTATGGGGCAGATCATCTGGAGTGCTCTTGTGGCACATACAGGACAACCAGGGGATGAGACCCAGCCAGGCAGGTCCTGCTTGACCAACCTGATCTCCTTCTATGACTAGATGACCCTACAAATACATTGTTAGGTTTAACTCTTAGCAGGTTTTTGGGTTTTTTTCCCCCCCACTTCCTGGTTGTGTAGCTCTCTCTATTTATGGGAAGTGGCATCTCTCTGGTTGTTAATATTATGTGTTTGTCATTTTATACATTGCTTGTGCTTCCTTTTCTAATATTTACAGGGAATAAAACTTCAAATATATTAGGAAGGCTTTTGAAAAACAGATTAGGGAAAGGTAGACAGTCTTGTGCAGATCTAAAAAGAAGGGGTCAAGCTAAGGTAAACCATGGTTTACTAAAGTTAGTTTTAATTTTCCCATGTATGCTCAGGGAGAGGAGGGCTCATGGTCTGAGAGGCTAATTCTTCTCTCACTTTTGTACTTACATATAAAAGTGTAATTCTCAACATGAATTAATGCTGCTATTGTATCCATGCCGCTCACAATCTGCTGCTGGAATTGATCAAAATAAGGTAACCATTACTTCTAGCTTTTAATATTTTGCTCAGTGCTAAAGTGGGAATGTTTGCTGTGCATTAACTAGTGTAAGCCTTTGCAAACTGCATATGGTTGCATTTTGTTAGGAGATTTGCAGCAGTCTCTGAGTTCGTGAAAATAAGGCTATATCATTAGGAATTAATAGTTCTCCATGCACATTTGGAAAAAAAAACCCCTGTTTGAACATATAATCCTGTCAGAAGTTCTGATATTAGTCTATTAATTTTGACATTTTTAATTGAGATTTCACAGTAATAGAAGTTTTTTGGGTTTTTTTATCTCTCAGACTGGCTTGTGTTCTCTTATATGGCTGCAATGTAATACTAAAACTAGCATACTAGGTAGACTTTGTCTTGTCCCCTTGTTGTGACTGAACTCATAGTTAACCATTACTGTCCAGTGGTCTGTCCCATTGTTTTCATCGCCATCCTCTCAGCTGCATGGCAGGCAGAACACAAGTTGTGGTCTGCAGTGATCACTTCTTGGGCAAATCACTGAGCTGGTACTTCAGCCTTTATTTCCAGTGTATGTGTGAGTGCTATTTCAAGTACTCCTATTCTGTCCTTATTCTAGTTGATTTTAGTCCTTATAGCTGGATCATACAGTGTATGTTTCTTAGATCCTACTCAGTCTCATATTGCATTTGGTGTTTTTGTTCTCTGTCTTTCTCTTCTCCCCCTGTGACTTGCCTTGGGCTATTTATCTTGCAAATGTAAATTCCACTGTTACCTCTGCAAACCAGGTAGCTGTTGATCTTTGGACAGAATAATAAAACCTAGTCTGTGCCCTCATAATTTTATTTACTATTTTTTCCTTCACACTCCTCCCTCCACAGTCCAGCAAGTAAGACATATTCTGGGACCCTCAGCAAGGTTTGCTTTCTTTGACTTAGGGGCATGTCTCCACTTTCTACTGCCTTGCAAAATCATAGCAGCTTATCATCATACTTTCTTAAATTAAATACTAGAGATTGTTGTACGAGAAGTCAGTATATAAAGCCTTCAAACTTACTTGTTCTGCTTCTTGCTATCCCTGAATGAAGTTTTTGTCTGCAGACTCTGACCTGTGCTGTAACTTACAGAAGAGTTTAGTAATGCCTGGAGCTACTTTGCCAACATTAATAAGCAGGATTAAAAGTAACTTATTTTGAAGAACTTCAGAATTTCTTTGTATGTGGGAGAAACTTTGTGAAACATATGAGCAACTTTGTTGCAGGTTGGAAAATGCTTTCTATGAGCATGCTCAGACTTACTATTACACAGAAATACGAAGAGTTAAATCTCATAAGGAGTTCTTGAACAAAACCACTCATCAGGTAATGTTAACCTACTTTTGAAGTACTGTGCAAGTTATATTGCATGTTAAAACATGAAAATAAGGGTTGTTTGTTGCTTAAATGTTTTTATTTCCCCCTTCCAACTTGAGATGTCCTCCCTCAGTATAGAAAGTAAACCAGGTTTTATTTTCTGCAATTTAAACTTTTATTTTGATTGGTTTTGTTCTTAGATTTCTTCCTCATGTCTGCCTGTCATGAGCTGCAGTCCAAAAATTAAGTTCTCAGATTAAAAAAGGAAAAACTTCTTAATTATCTCTATGATTTAACCTATTTGAGTGTCGTATCTTAAAGAGTTGTGGGATGTGCTTTCTTTAAACATTTTGTACTCAAAGTTGCACTTGATTTGGCTTTTTAACTTTTGGTTTTCAAATCCACTCAGACACACGATATTCTGTTGAGATGGCCAGCTTTCCTCTCTGGGAATCTGGAATCCAAGTGATGAGCTCCAAACCACAATTGACTGTTGTAGAGATTTTAGGGTGTTACAAAGCCTCTCCCTTGTTCCAGGGCAAAAGACTTTGAAGAGATTAAATTTGTTGAAAGATCACTGCTGTGTCATGGTGGCAGAGAGAGCTATTAGGAGAGAGTTGCATAGTCAGTTTTTCAAGTGAAGTGCTATATTGCATAAACCTGTGAAGTTATCACCTGTATTTGCTCTGTGGATAACAGGTGTATTTGGATGTTTGTGAATGATGTACTCTGGTTGTGTTTTGCAGCTTTTATTTGTTAGACACCAGTTCAAAATAGCGTTCTTCAGTGAGCTGAAACAGGATACACAGAATGCTCTCAAGTAAGACTCATGTAATCTTCCCCCACCCTCTCTACCCCAAATTAGTGCTAAGCCATTTTCCTGAATGCAAAATTATTAAAACATGCATGTAAGGGGCACATTCTTCATTGGGAAGAACACTCTGATTGAAAGGCTGTTTTCTGCTGTTGGCAATTCTGTTCTTAAATTTTATTATCTTGTATGATTTAACTCTAATTAAAGTGTTTGTGCTTAGGAATTACAGAACTGCATATAATCTTGTGCATGAATTGAGGGCTCATGAAACAAACATGCTGGAAATCAAGACCATGGCAGGATTTATAAATTACAAGGTAACAACTGTGCTTCTAATCTTTGACAACCTTTACTTAAAAAAAAGTTGATACATCTTTAGTGTGTAAAAGTTTAAAAGTTTGTTTTATATTGCTTTTACAGAGATGGATTAAAAAGAGTTATCAGTGAAATACCAGTTACACTGACTTGCAGAGGCTTCTGAATTCCACATAAAAGAAAGATCCTTAGCTGAAGTTTGGGATTATTTTGAAGGATTGGAGTTCATTTGAGATGTAGTCATGTGAAAGACTAGACTCTCTTTAACTCTCACTGTGTGCAGAGGGAATGAACACAAGGGCTGCTTGTTCCTTGAATATTTTTGTCTTCTTGCAAAGCTTAAATCAATGTAGTTCAGTTACTGCTTGTTAGGAGGAAGAAAGGAACTCCTTAAGAAACAGAGCATACTTTTGTGGTATTTTGGAGAGTTTTAGGTAAAACAGGACTATCCCACCACTTGCAACAATCTTGGAGTTGGATTCCCTCAAATTTCATTTGCACACTGCAGGCTTCAAAGGTAGTGATCTTCATAGTGGCTCTGCAATTCCATGTTAAATTTGGCCATGAGTTATGCATTCTTCCATGGATGCTTTGGGGAGGAAGGGTAAGAAAAATAGAGTTAGATGAAATAGACAAACAAGTAGTTTCAGGTGTAGTGCATTATGCTTTACATTTATTTTTCTCTCTGTTTTTTATGCAATTTTTACTCTTCAGAAACATATAAAATTAGTTTGGGGGGTTTTTTGAGTGCTGTTCTTAGCAGCCTAACACAATGGTTTTTGCTCTTATTTTGATGTTTTCCAGATCTGTCGCCTCTGTTTTCAGCATAATACTCCACTGGATGCAATCGCACAATTCAGGAAGCATATTGACCTATGCAAGAAAAAAATAGGAAGTGCAGAACTGGCTTTTGAGCATGCTGCCTGGATGTCTAAACAGTATGTTTTTGCTTAGTAGTGTTTCTGGCTTAGTTTTACACAACCTTATGAAGTTCACTGTTTTACTCATCTAGACAAGATTATCTCTACAGTTAAAATCTAAGATAAAGATGCATTGGAACATATAAACTGCACACTGTTGTTCTGTTTTGCACTGATTATTGATCACTTTTCTTTTGAATGAACAGAGTATGACACAAATGCAGCCATAGAATTTAGATGCAAAAGTTCAGAGAAATATTATCTGTTTTAAGACTAACCAGAGCTTTTAATTGTAGGGTACCTTTCAGTTCAAACTGCTGTTCTGTACATAATCTTGGTTACATTATATTTTTAACAGGTTTCAGGCTTTTGGTGACTTGTTTGATGAAGCGATTAAGCTGGGATTGACAGCAATTCAGACTCAGAATCCAGGTTTCTATTACCAGCAGGCAGCCTACTATGCACAGGAACGGAAACAACTAGCAAGTATGCTTTGTAACCATGATGTAAGTTGGGAGGGGACAAAATGCTTTGCAAGTAACTAGATAATAAATTAGCTAATATTGTAGTCTTAAATGTGGAACAATCTGTAATGTGCATAAATGAAATCCAAGGAAAGAATGTGTCTTTCAGATGCTTACTAACGTGTATTAGTACATTACATGTATTTGTTATGTATGGGAAAAGCTACTCCAGAGCAAATGCATTAATTAATATTTATTTGATTACAAATAATTCTGATAGGTTTTTAAAAATATTTGTCTTTTAAAAAGTATACTTATACAGACCTGTTTTTCTATATGTGCACTATATCTGGTGATGTATAGGAAGGAAACAAGAGTATTAGTACATGGCAGAGGGTGTTGTTTTAGGGTTTTTCTGACACTTGTCTGGAAGAAAATGAAACATTAACACTTTTTTATTACTGTATTTGCTGAATTTACAGTCCTCTGTGATGTATCCCAATCCGGACCCCCTGGAAACACAAACTGGAGTGCTTGACTTCTATGGGCAAAGACCGTGGCGGCAAGGAATATTAAGTATGTTTCTGTGTCTTGTGTCTGTGGAGTTTGGACAAACTTATTTAGCTGCTGATGTTGCCAGCTGACTTAGTGGTCATCAGTATGTAATCCCTTTTCCACTGAGATGGAGGAGGAGCTGAGACCTCACTCTTTTGTTAGTTGATTGTACGACTCGGACAGGTGTCAGTTGGCAGCACAGGAAGGGTGCTTGGTCTCTAATAAGCAGAAAAAGGAACCTCAGGTTTGTGCAGGATCAGGTCTTCAGCAAAGTTGCACAGGCCGTACTGAAGCTCTGCTGCTGCTTTTTTCTTCTATTGCTGCCGAAGCTCCCTGTAATCACTGTGCTGCAGGAATCCTGACTGCAGTGAAATGTGATCCTGGGAAGAGAAGTTGGAGAACTGGATACAACAAAAGTAATGATATCTGTGAAAGTGATTGTTTTAAGTTCATCCTGCCATCCATACTGTGTCTTGTCAACTGCAGACAAGAGCTCAGGACTTTTTTTTCTGAAAAAGGTTTTTGGATTTTGAAATGTATTGAGAGGATGCAATGACTAGATTTTAACCTAAGTAAAGGAATTTGTGATTTTCTTGTTAAGGAGGACGTTTTCTCAGAATGTCTTACTCTGCATTGTAAGAGCTTTGAGCTATATATGAATATACATGTAGTTCTGAGATCTTCATTGTTGTCTGTGGTTTTACTTCCCTTTCTCCCTTTCCATTTGGTCTCCTATATTCTCTGCATATCCTTTGGGCTTTGCCACTTTATCCCTGCCTTCTTTTTAAAGACATTATTTCATTTACTGTAAATACACTACTGTCTAACTTCTTTTATCTTCCAGCCCTACTGTTTTAAAATTAGTTGCAATCTGCTGCTGAGGTTAAACAGTTTAAGATTAAGGGAAACTTTACTTGTTAATATATTAAAATTGGGGGTTTTGTTCCAGCAAGAGTTTATAGTCTTTTAAAAGCCTATGCAGTTCTTAATGTGTTGGCAAGCTGTATGTTACAGAAACATAAGCATGTATCCTTATTTGAGATCAGATTTGTCTTAACATATACTTTTTGCTAGTTTTGGGTAGCTTCAGATAATTTCTTTAAAGCAAAGGGAAAGCTATTTGTCTTCTAGAATTTCCCTTGTAAAGAGATATAACTGTCTGTGAGGCAAAAGAATGTGTGAGTGTTTTTGAATTGAAGCTTGTGTTGCATATTGTTAACAGCATAAATAGTTCCCTTTGGGTCTGGACAGAATTCCAGTTTCATGGGTTTTTTCATTGTCTTATGCAGGCTTTGATCTTTCTGATCCTGAAAAGGAAAAGATGGGGATTTTATCTCTACAGTTAAAAGAGAAAAATGTCCTTCACTCGGTAAGTTTTGTTCTACCAAAAAAAAAAAAAAAAACCAAAAAACCAAAACAAAAAAACCCCTGTTTTCTAACACAACCCTAATGTTTGCATATATAATGATATCAGTAATGGTTTTATCTGTTAGGAGCTAATAATCACTCTGTTGAGTAATGCTGTCGCACAGTTCAAGAAATACAAATGTCCAAGAATGAAAAGCCATTTGAGTGAGTATAGATAATCAGATGCATTTTTTAAGTTTAATTTTGCAAAGACTTTCAGTATTGATCTGGAACTTTTTTTTTTTTTTTTTTTTATTATCAGTGGTTCAAATGGGAGAAGAATACTACTATGCTAAAGATTATGCCAAGGCTTTGAAGTGAGTATCATTCATGATTACTTCTTTTACATGTTGTCTCCTCACCAAGACCCCATGTCTTACTGCTATGGAATAATGTTGGAAGCTTGTATAAGATGCTCCTTGTACCTGGATCTGTTCAAAGCACAAGCTGTTGAGTCTACAAACTTCACTTACATTAGAGAAAGCAGAACAGATATGATGAGTGAGTTATTAGAGCAGAAAAACTTCCTGCTCTGAGCTGTTTTGGGAATTAACCTTACTGGGCAAATATTTATTTCTAGCTTACTGATTGAATGCTGTCTGTCTTTCTCTGTTTGAAGTAGAAGATATCTATTTACTGTAAGTAGCAGAGTGGAATTTACATGGAGGAGAAGATAAGCTAGAATAAGCAGATAATTTTGTACCAAGTCTAATTGTTCTGTGAACAAGCATTTTTTGTTTATGTTAGGTAGATTTTTCTGAAGTAGGCAGAAATTTTTGTCTTAAACAGTTGAGCAGAGTTAAATCACTGTGGGGGTTGGGGTTGTTTTTCTTAATACTTACTGCATATTCAATAGTAAGGCAATATTTTTAATGCAATACTAGACTAAGACACTTCTGTCCAGTTGCTGTTTTGCTAGTTCTTTATGTGAAGGCAGGTGAGTTTTCTTGTTGTTCTCTTCTGAAAATTTTTCTAGCTTGAAATAGAAAATTCAGGAGATAAATGTATTTCTTTACCACAATTTTGCTGTTTTCAATAAATCATTGTCACATATAGACAATAGACGTGACTTTAATCTAGCGTTTGTATTACTGAAGATGAATTTTATATTAATGATGCCAAATAGAGGCAAGCTTCTAAAAAATTGGTGAGTATAACTTGTTTTCTCTGAATTTTACTGTGTTGCAGGCTCTTGGATTATGTTATGTGTGAATATCGCAGTGAAGGGTGGTGGACTCTTCTCACTTCCATATTGACAACAGCACTCAAATGTTCATATCTGATGGCCCAGCTAAAAGATTATATAACATACTCCTTAGAGCTACTGGGTAGAGGTAGGTATTCTTTTAAGACATGCACTCAGCCGATACAGAAAAATTTAAGTACATGTATTTTGAAGTATGAAAAATCATTGCTAGATACAGTGCTTACAGTACTTCAAATTATTTGACTACAATGTAACTGTGTACTTGTGCTGAATTTTCACTACCTTCTGTGGTACACTGGAAGTTGAGTGTTCTTGCTTTTCTATTATAAAATTCGTTGCATTCAAATAGACTGTGTCAGGATGTCTGAAGCAGAGATTTGTTTGAGACTGTTGAAATAACGTAACAGGAACTTCTTGAGCTCTGGGATTGGGAAAGAACTGTAGTATAGCTAAAGGGGAAAATATTTTTCCTAGTAACAAAGCTAACATGATTTTTCTGGACATTTAAATCTCACACACGCTTCTCTTAGACTTGTCACTAGAACTCTGCTGATGAAATATGCATGTGGTGGTCTGTTTTAAGGAAAAAAATGTGACACGGTGGCTGCACAGTAACAATGCAAGTGCTCTGGTCCATGTAATGTCTGTTACTTGACATTGCAGAAATAACCCTTTTGGACCCTAAATTGCTAGTACCACTATTATGGTAGGTGTGGTAAAAACGGGTTTGCATCTTCTTTTAGCTAGCCAGGCTAGTCTGCTTTGTATTGAAGAATAGCAAACAATGCAAACCCACCTTTCTGCAAGAGAAGAATGCTTATTTTAAATAGTCCTTTTTTCTTCTTGTCACCTTCTGAAGTTGTTTTTTCTAATATCTGAACTCGCCTCTTTGCATGGTCCAGACTTTTCTGTGCTTTTTTCTGTTTTTAAACATAAATAACAGGAAGGTATAAGCATTATTATTTTGGGATTTTGCTCCAATAAATTACAAAATGCTTGTCTAACCAAAAAATATTTTTACTTAGTTCCAGGGAAAGTGAGAGGAAACATTTAAAACAGGAAAAGTTCTGAAAACTGAATGAATCCTTTATTAGATGGTAGATGTATGTTAGAATTTTTTTACCCATAATGTGTTATTTGAAAGATGTAATATAAAGGAAAGATTTATTGTTAACTTTTAAAAAAAAAAAAAAGTAGGAACACTTGCTTCTGTCTTGTAACCTTTGTTTTGTTCTGTTTATTAGCATCTACTCTTAAAGAAGATCAGAAATCTCGAATAGAAAAAAATCTGATAAAAGTTCTAATGGTAAGTGACAGAACTCCTATTACCCTTTTCAATAATCCTAGGAGTGATCAGTGTTTAGTAGCCTTCTTTTGTTGCTATTTGTAATCTTTTCCCTGTGTACAGAATGAAAGTCCTGATCCTGAACCTGACTGTGACCCTGCTGCTGTGAAAGCATCACAAAAATTGTGGGCGGATCGTGTTTCCTTGGCAGGCAGTAATATTTTTACAATAGAAGTCCAAGATTTTATACCGTTTGGTAAGTAAGAAAGCAAATTTATGTCAGATCATAAATGTTGATGTAGTTATAACTTGAAAATAACTAATTAGGAAAAGATTATGAAGTGTATATTAAAGCCAGCAATAGTGTTTCAGCAGTGCTCTGTTCTTCATCTAAATCAGACAGAAATAATGAGAGAATTCAGTGATCTCTTATCACTGATCTGGATTACTAAAGAAGAATTCCCTGCTTTTTGAAAGACTTTTGCCACTCTAGTGTACCTTGAAATAGAATTCTGAGGAAAGAGGGCAGAATGTGTGCAAAGCAATGCTCCCCATAGAAAGGGGGAATGAGTGGCTGTTACAAAAAAATTGCATCCAAGTATACAGAACTATCTGTTTTCTGCTGGACATCTGCATCTCTTCTCCTCTGCAAAGGTTATGGCCAAGTGCTGAAAAGTGGCTTTCTGTGACAGTGTTAGTAGCCAAATTTGTCCCACTTACAAACCAAAGTTGTAAACGTATATGCAGAAAAATCCTTACCACAGTTATTCCAAGAGCATCCTTCTGGAATTTAATGTTGTAGTTTGTGTTTAATACCTACTTCCTGTTTCTTTTTCATTTTTCTTTTTTTTTTTTTTTTCCAATTCCAGTCCAGTGCAAAGCAAAATTTCTTGCTCCTAGCTTTCATGTTGATGTTCCTGTGCAGTTTGATGTATACTTGAGAGCTGATTGTCCTCATCCTATCAGATTTTCTAAGCTTTGCATCAGTTTCAATAATCAGGTAACTATGTTCTTTGTATCTCTGAGTTAGTGATAGAAGCTTATGGTAAGAATGGAATAATATATATCAATGGTTTTAAACATAAAAAAGCACTTTTTTTCAAATAATTATGTTAATGCTTAAGCTGAAAGATGTTTTTGTGGTTTCTTTTCCATTATCTATGACTTTCAACAAGTAGGTTTATACTGGGATAAAACTCCAAAATGGACTTCGATTGGGTCATCTGCCATATCTTTTTTTTTTTTTTTTTCTATGAAGCTCTCTACAGTTTCAGAAGAATCATTTTAGTGTCTTATTTCTTGTAATGCATGAAGTTACATTAATATGATGGATATCTTGTGTCAAATACTTGCACTGTAATTACTTGCTAAGTCTAACTTTGATAGTGTGGAAAGTAGGAAGAACTCATATATTTTGATCCAGTTACAGAGTCTTAATATTTGCCATACTGCCATTACTCTCTAAAGATGTCTTCATTCTGAATATATGCAACTTTTTTTCCCCATTCCTCCACTGTAGGATTACAACCAATACTGTGTGGTAGAAGAAGCCTATCAAAAAAGTGATATTCTAGAACAGTCATCGCAAGGAACAATGTGCTTAGTGCCTGGCAAAACAAGAAAGTTCTCTTTCAAATTTGTTGCAAAGACTGAAGATGTAGGAAAGAAGATTGAGGTTGGTCAATTTGTGTTGCACCTTTCTTACTGCTACATACAGTGAACTCGAACTACATTGTGCTCTGTAATCTGGCACCAGTTAAGTCACTGCTGTTTCCAATGTTTGAATTCTTGCAACTGAGTATCAAAAGTGAGAATAAAACTATTGACAATGCCAAAACAAACAAACAAAAAATAATCACACAAAAACTTAAGTATTGCTCCAAGATTTTTTGTGGGTTTATTTTTTTTTTTTTAAATAATGTGCAATATACATTAAAACAAAAAGTGAGATGTGCTATGGCCCTGTGGGAGGGTAGAAAACTGCCACCTACTACACTGCACACACATAAGCATGGATACTTTTTCACCACTGTTTCATTAAATAAAATCCTGGGTTGGTGAGGTCCTTGATCTGCAAAGCTGCCAGAAGCTTTTTGATGATACATGTATTTATTATGCCTGTATATGCTGGAAAAGTATATTCTTACTTTAGGTGATCAGAAGACAAAGTTACCAATACATGTTTAAATTTATGTTTATCAGATCACTTCTGTGGATTTGATCCTGGGCAGTGAATCTGGTCGCTGTGTGATTCTGAACTGGCGAGGAGGAGGGGGAGATGCTGCCTCCTCTCAAGAAGCGTTGCAGGCAGCACGTTCTTTCAAGCGAAGACCTAAGCTTCCAGACAATGAAGTGCACTGGGACAGTTTGACTATTCAGGCAAGCACTATGTGAGTAAAACCTTGAAGATATATATATATATATATATATAATGTATCATGGTTAGTCTCCTGTGTAGTCCTGATCGCTCAGCTTAAGAAGATAAATCTCTTGTTTGGACCTCTTCAATACAAGGTTTTTAATGTCTTTGCTTAACTGGGGATAAGATAGATAGATACTATCCAAATCTTTAGGACTCTTGAGTCTCCAGCTAGCTAGACACAGAAAAAGCTTGCAGTGATCTCTGAGTATACCAAGTACACTTTAGCTCTCCCCCTCACCTAACTTCACTAGGCAGACAGCTCCCAGGTTTTTGTGTAAACTGGGAGGTGTTATTGTTCTCTTATGAAGGCAATCACACAAAGAATCCCTAAAAATGTATTCAAAGGTATTATTAATAATAAAAATAATTATGTTTGCTTGCACTTGGTGCAGGTGCTTTTTTCCTTCCTGACAGAACATTTGAACCATTAATGCTTATTATTGGGGCTCCAAAGTGGTCTTTGTTTTATCGAGTTGTTCCCATCGAATTTCTTTTCAGGAGCCTGCCATCTCTTAGTTTAATAAGCCACCGTTGTCAGAATTCTCTTAAACAGTAGGCTGGTTTAGTTTCCTTTAAACTAGGCTTAAAAACATGTTATATAAGAAACATACAATAACTGAGTCTCTTCTCTTAAAGGATTATTTCTAGAGTGCCAAACATTTCTGTTCAGCTCCGTCATGAACCTCCTGCCCTGACCAATGAAATGTATTGTTTGATTGTGACAGTCCAGTCACATGAGGAGACAGTGGCCAAAGATGTTAAGCTTACAGCAGGCTTAAAGCCAGGTATTTGGGATTATTTTCTTTTAATCCAGCAGTCTCATAATTGACTCCTTGTTCTTGATGCAATGCAGAGAACTGTAGCAAATGGCTTTCCCGCAGTAATTAAGAGCCCAACCAAAGCAAAAGCTGGGAATGATGAAATACCAGTGGTAAGAACAAGAGCTAACAGACTCATTCAGTCATGATTATTTTAACCACTCCTTGTCTGTGGTGCTTACATGGGTGTTTTTAGAATATAAATCTTTACCAGCTTGAAAGAAAACATGGAAGCTTTTGTATTACTTTCTAACTTTTTACTTAATTTACCCATAACTAAATTTTTCTTTCCCCCAAAGAGAGATCTTTTTCTTGCTGCGATGAAAGCGTTAGGCAGTGCTAGATAAACGTTTTCTAAGGATAGTCTTTATGGGTTTACTGTCACACCCACCCTGCTTTTATTTTTTTTCCCTGCCCTGGACAACATTGTTTGCTTTTTAAACCACTTGAAATTTGAGGAACAATAGAGAACTGAGGCAATATTTCTTTGAATGAAAAGGAAAAAGGGCAAATATTGTATGTGTAAGTCCTATTTAGCTGTATGTAGATATTGCTGATAGTTTTCAATATGCCAAGCCCAAATGTTATACTCAGTATGCCCATTTGTAGCAATTATCCTAAAAGGCAAAAATATTTTTAAGCCACTGCATATAGGATGCCATATGTTCTGTGTATTCTGAGATAGAACACATATCCTGTGCAGTTGTATGGTTCAGTAAAAGTCAGTGGAGTGTTCCAGGAACTTGTTTATTTGGATGTTTGGGGTCTGTCTTTGGAGCAATGTTTAACAGATGGTCTTTGTTTTTCTTGGGTTTTTTTCCTTGCTTGATCTTAACTCTTTAAAATGTCATATGCAAGGTCAGTGTGGGCTTGGTGATTGCATTAAAAGAACAATTGAAATGTGACATTTCATTTAGAGGGAAGGTGATGTATTTTCCACATTTGCAACTCTGGGAAGGTGTGGCTTGTTTTGCTTTGAAAATTATCCCACATAATTGCAGTAATGCCATTCTAGTTAAGCTCTGACCAAAGGATGGTGTCATTTACATATATACATTTGGTTTTATGTGTTTTCAACACCAGTTTGGAATAACAGTTTTAAAAATATATGAAATCATTAAATCATACTCTTGAAAACAGAAGAATCACAGAACAGTGAAACTTCCTTTTTACTTCATTATAGAGTATTAAGAAAACTTGGCTCACATAATCATGTTGCGTGGCATGTATGGTAGGGAATATCTAAATGTGATTTCTGATTTTTGAGATACCTTTTTCCAGGTCTAAACAGATGAAACAAAATTGCAGGGATGTGAACCCTCAAACTTAAAAAAATTAAAATGTTGTCAAATCTACCCTCTGCTGGTGCTTTTGAAAGATTCCCTCAACCAAATGAACAATGTTAATTACTACGCGTTGCTTTTTTGAGATTAATGTTGCATTTTTTTAGTTATTGTTTTCATGCTTTAGTGATGTAAGCCTGTCTGGATATGAAGATGATTTTTAATCCTAGGGCAAGATGCCAACCTGACTCAGAAAACTCAGGTGACTCTTCATGGAACAGATGCATGTGATGACTCTTTTCCTGCACTGCTTCCTGATATCCCTGTAGGAGATTTGCAACCAGGGGAAAAGGTGAAGGCTTAAAACCTTATTTCTGTATCACACTTAAGAAAATAGGAAACAACTAATTAAAAACTCTCATAGAAGGACAAAAGTTTACTTTCATATGTATGAATCAATAAATTAAATACTTATAGCATATTTAACTTAACTGACATGTAGTTCAGTAGTTCTTTAACTAGATTCCTGTTTGGACTAAATTTGGGAATAAGGCATGTTCTGGGGTTGATGTTACAGTTGGGAGATAAGAAATAAGGAGGCTAATCTCAACTGTTAATTAAATGTACTGCTTAATGGACAGTGAATAATAGTCAGGAAGTGTGATTCAACATGTTAGAGGATCAAATATGCAGGTTTTGCACCAAACTGCAGCCGCAACCAGTCAATCAGAAGTTGTGTATATCATACGTTGCACAGTTATGGCTCTTTCCTTGTACTGTTAAGTAGCAGATGAGCATCACTAGCAAAGCAGCTGGAGCTGTGTTACTCTGATTAAAATTCACTGCATGATTGTGATCAAAAGAGATTGCTTATGGTCACAGTAATACCCATTCTACTATTGCCCTCTTGGACCAAGTAAGATGATGAATACATTTTGGACAGCTCTAGGCCTAATTAACGTAATTTAGGTGTAGCTTGACTCACACAGTCTCCTTCATTTTGCAGCTGGAAAAACCAATATACATTCGTTGTGGAACTGTTGGTGCAAGAATGTTTCTGTTTTACATTTCTTACTTAATCAACACTGTCGTTGAGGGGAAAGAAATCGTCTGCAAGTGTCACCGGGTAGGTTTTAAAGAGGCATCAGTTGCAGGAGAGACATTCATGAAATGCAAGAAATATTCTAAAAGCTGTAATTTCAAGTATGTTAAAAACCTTTTTAGTAGATAGAAAAAGTGTTAAGTCAGCATTTGGTACAATCAGAATACAAATCAGCATAATGGTAGCCCTTTTTAGGGTGAGCAGTTCCAGAACTGTAAGCAAAAGAAAAGTTTGCTATATTTATTCTTAAATATCTTTAAAGATACATTCTTCCTGAGGGAGAAGTTTGTTAAAATTATCATTAAAAGTAGCTTTAGTAATCTTTGTCATCAATAGCCAGGTCTGAAACTGAATGTAACTTTTCCCCCTCCCCTCTTCTTCCCACCCTTTTTGTTACCTATACAGGATGAAACTGTAACTATAGACACAGTATTTCCCTTTGATGTTGCTGTCAAATTTGTTTCCACGAAGGTATGTGTTTGAAAAGTTGTTGGTGTTTTGGAATCACACCACATTGAATAGTTTCACCCTGTTTGGTTAGAAATCCTCAGAGCTTGTGTCTGTCTTTGGCAGTTGGAGCACTTGGACAGAGTATTTGCAGATATACCATTTTTACTGATGACGGACATCGTGAGTGCCTCTCCTTGGCCTCTCACTATTGTAACTAGCCAGCTGCAGCTGTCAGCTTCCATGAGCCCAGTAGATCAACTGGAATCTTATGTGGAGAATGGTAAGTTTGCTTGGAGTATGCTCTCTATCAGGAGGATGCTTTTGGCATAAATTTGGAGTAATAAAAGGGGACATTTTAAATACTGTTTGCTTACCAAACTGTAAATAGAAGAAAGCTGCTTAATACTCTAGTTGCTTGCCAGAATGCAACTTGGGCAGCAGTGTGCTTCAAAATGTAGTTCTGCTTCACTAGATCAAGTAAATAGACTTGAATGGTGGATGGTAAACAAAATTCTAAATATAACAGATGTCAGGGAAAGCGCCTGAAAGCACTTCTGAAATGCAACTTCTTAGATATCCATATGAAAAGATACTCAATATTTCCAGTGTTTATGGGCTATGTATACTTTCTGGAATGCAAACACTTTGCTATGTGATAGAGGCGACATCCAAAGACCACTGATCCATGTCCATGATTGCCGTCACAAAACTGAAAAATGTCAAACTAGAAAGGATAGGTTATAAACAATGAGTACTAAGCATATTTTATTTTTTTTTAGTATTGCCATAGTTTACTAACTTATTACTTAATTTTTAAATATTTATCTTGTAGATCTTAGCCATTAAAACTGCACTATGCTAGCTTTACAGTTAGATAAATGGAGTACTTAACAATACAGCCAATCCAAAATCTTATAACAAAACATTGTCTTTGCATTTGCAGAATCAGAGATGTGAAAATATATATTCTAACAAAACTTTGAATCAAATGAGGTAGTCTGGGTGGCTGCCTGATTGTGGGGCAGCTGTCCACCCATGTAATGAAGGACTTGCAATACTCTAGTTCCTCTAGATTCAAGAGTCACCTGGCAAAAAGCAATTATTTCCCATATCTTTTACTCTTCAAACTATGATATTTCATCTTCAGCTCTGGCACCTGGTACTTCATGGCTTCCGGCTGATGCTCCTAAAGAGCTACATGCCAGGACATTTGAACCCCACAGGCATCAACCATTCTTTGTCAACCATCTTGGTTTGTTTTTGTTTGTTTGTTTTGGTTGGTTGGTTTTTGTGAGTTTTTTGTTTGTTTGTTGGGGTTTTGTTGTTGTTTTTTCGGTTTTGTTTTGTTGGGGTTTTTTAAGATTAATGATTAGTTTAGAAAGGCTAAAACCTATTTTGTTAGTACTTTTTTAAAAACACTCTCTAAATTTAAAGGTACTTTTTTTTTTCTTTTTTTAGTTCATTTGAGTGGAGAAAAAAGAAGAGTGAAAACTCAAAGGCAGTAGATTTTTCTTGTGTTCCTCTCTTCCCCACCTCCCATCCATTTGGGTGGGAGAAGGGATATATCATGTTCATATTAATTTTCAAACATCAGAGGCATCTGATGCTGATGCCTTGGAACTTGCTGTTGGAGAAGTGTAGAATTTGAATTGGCATTATTTTGGGGTTTTTTGTGTGTTTATGAACTCTGAATTTGCAATGACTCATTCTGTGTGTACATAAAAGACCTCATAAGGCTGTTCAGAAAGTGAACTGTCATATATTTGCATATGTCACCCTTTCATGTACTGAAATACTTCTCTATCTATTGAATTTATACAATATGTAGGTATAGCTTGCAAAGCATTTCAAAGGCCTTTCTGCCTTAATGCTTGTGTCATATTTGATGTGGCTTCTGCAAAAATTATGCTTTGATTTTAAACAAAATCTTGCTGATAGTTGTTTTACAGACAGGTGAGAGTGCCAGTGAGTGCTTCTGCCTTCGATGTCCTCCAGTTCCTAATGCTAGTGGAGTTCCAACTGGATGTTATACAATTTCCTGGAAGAGGTAAGCATCCTTTGGCCTTGATGCAGAGAGGAAGTAAACTGATTTGTTCTTAGGGATGGTAGTGCATTATTGGTTTGGGTTTTTTTGGGAGAGGGGAGATAGAAAAAAGCAAAAAAAAGTTTTGGATCTTCCTGTAGGAAGAACTGTCTGTACTTTAGATCTTAATAATTACTGCTTAGTTTGCTAGACTTTTGATAAATACATATTTCACTTAAGAGATAAATATGGAGTTATGGTTTTAGCATTCCATGAAGCTGTCTCCTTTGTAAGATCTTAGGTAAATTGCAAAGCTATTTTGTCAGCTTCCACTCCCTATCTTCTCCAGTCATTAAATACTTGTGTATTTGTGGTTTTTTGTTCCTACTACTGAAACTCCTAAATGTTAGTTTATATGAAGCTACTAAAATATTAATTTAGTCAAACATAATGATGCTCTTCTAATGTATTTACTTGATAATTTATGTTGTATAGTATTCAACGTGGTCTGCATTTGATTTTTTCCTGCAGAAGTTCACCTGTGGAACGTGTACCTGTTGTTACCACAGTCATCACTCTACCACATGTGATTGTAGAGAGCATTCCCCTCCATGTTAATGCAGGTAATATTAATTTGGCAACATGTATGTCCCAATTAGAATTTTTAGGAGTGCCAAAATTTTTTACAGGACCCAGAGCTTGCATTTACTGTAGCAAAAGGCAGAAAACTGGTGCTGGATATTATGAGGCTAATGAAATAAACCATATCATCACTTAGACTGCCTCAGGCCTTGTCTTTCTTTCCCCCTTGAAGGGAAGAGCAGGAAGGTAGTTACATGAATGTGTTCTCCTAAAAGCTGTCAATAGATCGACCTGGGTTGATTACATGGCAGTACAGAGGCCAGAGTTACCTCTACTGATGCTGCCTTCCCAGTAGGTTTCTCTAGAGGCCTATGGCAAAAATGGTTCCATCCACCCCACACTGGCTGCATCCCAAGAAAGAAACAGCCTGGAGAGCTGGAGATGCTTGTGGGCAGGTGAACTGTTTCTTTTCTAGCACTTCACCTGCACAAGAACAGACAAGGACTGTGAACACACATAGTTCTGATGCCTTCCTCGTTTTGGTTTCATTTTTACTGAGATACTTCCAACCATCCTATCCTGTTGTATTTTGAAGAAGCTTCCTGACAGTATCTGATTAGATTTTGGTAAGCTGAAAATAGCCAGTAGCAACCAAAGTGACTTCCTGGTTAGCATTCTTGGGCAATGTTAGCAGCTGGGAGGTTTGTAACTAGGTATGGAAGAAGCATTACTGAAAAATTGTAATGAAGTTGTGTTCTGTTCTTTAATCTGTTTCTAAAACAAAATGTCAGAAACACTTTAGAAGCCTAGTTATTGCATATTTTTTATTCAAACTTTTCACTGCTTTTTGCAGCAGACATTTTTTTAAATGAAGCTTGAAAATGCATTTTGTATTTGAGACTACTTACTTTTCTTCCAAAGATCTGCCATCATTCGGTCGAGTCCGAGAATCCTTGCCTGTCAGGTATCACCTGCAAAATAAGACCAACTTAGTCCAGGATGTGGAGGTGTCTGTGGAACCCAGTGATGCCTTCATGTTCTCAGGCCTTAAACAGGTACAAAACTGTCACGTCTACTGATCCTACTGGCTTAGCTGGTAGTGAAGAATACATTGATTAGACTTCCACTGATGTGTAGAGAGGCCAAACTCATTGGTTTTTAGATGTTTAAAGTATGGCAAATTCTATCTGGAAGAATATGTGGATGCAGACCCCATTTTAAAAAGGCTTGAATGGAAGCCTGACTAGGAGCTGTCTGTCAGGTCATATTGTTTATGTGTAGTGTAGTGTTTCAGTGTAGAAGCAATAGTTTAACTTGGAATGGAAGATTAGTTACATTCTTTCCAACTTCAGAAAGTAGCCAGTGTATAAGTAGGAAATAACCAGAGGCGTGCTTTTGGACTCAGAATTTACCTATATTTGTGGTGTTCTTTTGGGTTTTTTTAAGATCCGACTAAGAATCCTTCCTGGCACGCAGCAGGAAATGTTATATAACTTCTATCCTCTGATGGCTGGGTATCAGCAGTTACCTTCCCTTCATGTTAACTTGATGCGATTCCCAAACTTCACAAATCAGTTGCTCAGACGGTTCATCCCAACACACATTTTTGTAAAGGTAAGGCTGTGACAGCTGACTTGTGTTTAAAGGTCCTCCTTGGGAAAGCACAGTTCTTGGGAATAACCACTCCAGCTCTGTTCAAGCTGAGTGTTTCCAAGCAGACTGAAATGGCCACCTGGTAATAGAGTTACTTGCTTTGAAAAATCTTGGGTTGTACTTTGGTATCATCAACCAAATTCTTTAGGAAATCTGCTTCAGTGCAATATGTCTTTGGTTACCACCAGGTGAACAGCTGAATGTGTTTGTCCTGTCCCTGTTGTTCTGTTCCATGTCTTACTCTGTTAAATGAGTTTTAAAGTTGCCTCTATGTTGAGCATAATGGAGTGAGCTAAATATAATGAAATACTTTTAATACCATAATTTGTAGTGCTTCTGAAAAGAGAAGTGTTTGAGCAGCACATACGACTCGGTTCAGAGACACTGTAATATTCCACACCTCCCTAAATAACTTCTAAAAATACTTTCTGTCAGTGAATCACTCAGTCTAGATTTTTTCCATAAGTGGTACAACTCTGAAGACAGTTCAGTCATGCCATGAAAAACAGATCACTAAGAGCTTTTGACTTTTTAGCAATCATTTCAATCCAGTTGCCCAAATCAATGCTTTCTCGGTCCACTGCTGCTATCTCCAGAATGTTTTGTTCACTTTTCATTCCAACTCTTAACAAGCAAGGAGCCTGAAAAGTTTGTTTGTATGATTTGAGATGGACTTGTTCAGACATCTGTAATCATGTTTCTAGGAAATGGGCAGGGCATTCTTACAATTTTGTTTTAACTAAAATAGGCAGAACGTACTTCTTGCGTATGCTGTCAGTCAGTGGCTCTTTCAGGTTTGTTGCCAAGGTGTCCCCCAAAGGAAATAGAAAGGGCATTTTTCCTCAAAAGCATGGTGTTCACGACACTCCTGTGAACTCTCTCAGGCTTCAGAATTCTTTGGTTTTGCTTTGGAGTTGTCAGGACCTCAGAAAACCTTATTGTAAAGATGCCTTTTCTTCTTTAAAACTTCCTCCTTGCTCTCTCCCATCTCTAGTGATGTTGCTTAAAATTCTTCCAAGCAGCTGTCAGTCTCAGTCCTGTTTTATGCATTTATAATTTTCAGCTTTCTGTACTGCAGTAAAGCTCAGAACTCTGATCAGCTGGGCCTTATGCTACGCTGTCCAGATGTGCATGGAGAAGGCATTTAACAGGGCAGTTAAGGAGCTGAGGCCTCTACCAAGTACTCACTGGGCCAAACTGAAATTTCAGCTGGATGTCCTCTGTGTTTGTTCTTCTGTTGGTAATGTTTAGAAGTAAGGATAAGCTTAATGCCATGCTTGTGTACCAGAGTTACATGGATAACACAGTGTACTGCAAAGTTCATTTCCTAGTAACCTCGGTCTTTTGTGTTTAGTTTGGGGGTTTTTTTGTTGGGAAGGGAGTTGTTTGTGTGGTTTGGATTTTTTTAATTCTCTGTCTTTATTTTCTTAAAGCCTCAGGGTCGTCAAGCAGATGATAACTCGATTGCAGCTGCATAACTTTGAGACCTGTACCTCTGCACTTAAAGAAAATGGGATGTTGCACAGAATATGCAAAGCTTACTTTGGAAACATGGCTTTGATCAAACCATAAGAATTAAATTTTATTTTAAAATTACAACTCTTAGCAGAACTAATGTTTAAAAAAATAGTATTTCACAGACTTTCTTTAAGGAATAAACATATGGGGAAATATTGGTGCTTTATTTAACACGAACATTCTTTTGAAGTTAATTTTGAATGTTAAACTCTTAAAAGCATTATTGAGGCATATTAAATGTCTTGAGTATTTAAGTGAAGAAGTGCTAATTCATTTGACCAAAACTGAAAGATGTTTTTGTAGTTAACAGTATGTTTAAGTGCAAAGTTTTTATTTACTATCAGAGATATGCAACAAAGAAAATGATCATACTTTACAGAAGTTTGTCCTGTGTCAGTAGTGTTGAGGGCAGAACAGGTTGTGCAGTGGCACAGTAAACTACAAATGGTTACATCATACTGTTGAAACTGAACAGCTTACTGGTCCTTTAAGTATAAAAAGGCACTCTTTCTCCTGAGTAAGCCATACATCCAAATTGGAATTCAGCAACTAGTCTAATGAACAGAGAGTTTCATTCTTAACAGTTGGACTATCCAACCTGAAGCTGGTATGGTTTGGGATTATTTTTACACACAGAGCTTCCAGATGAAAGACATGTCTTGGTAGTCTCCTGCTGTGTGAATTTAGAAAATAGACATCCTACTGTTGTACAGCTCCAGATGAACTGATGTTTAAAATACAGTAAAATATGTATATATAAAAAATTGCATTGTGAAAACTTGCATTGTTTAACTTTCTAAGTAATTACATTTTGATTGCTTGGGAAATACCTTATTTATTGTCAAAGTGAAGTTCTAATAAACAGCTTGTGACAGAGTACTTCTGAAACTGTGTCCTTAATTGCAGTTTTCAGTTGTTTCATAACTCTGGTTTCTCTTGTGGGCTGATACATTCATGTGTGGCACTGGAGTCCAAAATAACAGCTGTCATACTTGGAGGAAAGTATGAGTGAAGTCCTGAAAAAATGTGTGAGCATGTGCAATTTTTTCATGGAGTGCAGATGTAGTTGTATTATGAGGGGTTTTTCAGTGTATAGAGGGGGATAAGAAGATGAGTGACTTCGCTTAAATATACTGAGCTAAGTGGCAGTCAAGGAATAGGTATCTTATACCGCTTTTTTTTTTTTTTTTTTAAGAGTGGAAAATGTGTTTCATTTCCAGATATTTTTTTTTTTCTTTTAAGTAGTCACTGAGGTTTCAGCAACTCTGGCACCTCTGTTACTGCTTCTTAAAAGACATGTTGTTGCAAGTAGTTTAAGTGTTCCATGGAGAACTGGGGTGCCTTCCCCCACCGCCAAAACAGTCTAACAGTGAAACAGTGATTTGTATTTTGAGAGGGGGAGAGCATAAAACACTTTCATGGTTACAATAGTATGAAAGTCTTAAGTGAATTGTGTAAATAGGTTGCTACTTAAAATAGTGAGTAATAAAGGTAGAAACTATACAAAAATAATATGAAAATACAGAAGTGCAAACATATTTCACATCATGGAAAAAAATGCTTGCTACTTTGCCATAGTTGCAATTTCTGTTCTTTTTTTCATTCACAAAGGGAATATTTTCTTGTTTTGTGTGATCTTACTATAGCTGTAAATACTACAAAGCAAAGATTTTTGTCTTAGTTGTCTCTGAAGTGCTAGGCATACCTTTTATGCTATGTAAATGACTGATGTGAATGAAAACATGCAACAAGCGAGAACCACCTTGGTAAAAACGCCAGAGAAGTGACTAATGATGACTATCTTTCTGACTCATGAAACTAATGCTGTGGGGAATGTTTGTGAGTCATAACCCAAATCCCTTTGGAAGTCTTAAGGAGATAAAAAGGGCACATCTATTTCAGTGTAAGTGCAATTTATTTTATTATTTACTGTATTTTGAATGGTGCTCATCAAACTTCAGTGTATACTATTTAAACGTAGTCTATTTTAATTGGAACTAATTAAGTGTCAAAGAAAAGAGAAGCTATTTATAGACTAGTCTAAAAATAGCTCTCAGGGGGAAAAGCTTGAGATCAACATGTCCAGACTGCTACTAAGCTGAAGACTTAGACCCAGCACTATCATTTCCTCCCCTTTTATGCTTGGTGCATGTTCTTCCCCTCTCACACACCGAGATGGGACATTTCCCTCTCATCTTTGATCTGGCCTACAGCAAAGTCTGGAGCACAGAAAGGACTCTATTCCTTCTTCATTGCTTCCAACTGCTAAACTCTAGTTATAGGAAATTAAAGAAAAGTGAAGGACCTAATTCCTTAAACCTCCTCTGCTGCTTCATTTTCTAAAAACAATGAGCTCCTGCTCCTTCATGTAGTTTCAGTTAAGCTAAAGGAGAGCAAGGGTGAACATGAGTATCTTACCCCAAACTACCTTCCCAATATGGAAGTAGGACTGAGTAGCAATCTCTGCTTTATTCCAAAGATTAGCCATGTTACCTGGTTAACCCAAGTGGAGGATGGAAAATGGTGGAGGACTTGCAGCTGTGTTCAGCTTTCTCAGATTCAGGATGACTGTGCAGAATGCTTTGCATCTCTCGGCTTTTAGGTGTGCCCTGACAGACACTTGGCTCGATGGGCTACTCAGGTAGCTCTTACTCATCTTACATGTTGGTCTCACTGTCCCACCACCCTGGGTTGTAAAGTAGTTCAGGATTGTAACACTTCTTACCTCTCCAGGAACATGGTTGTTGAGTAGCTGTAAAGTGAGTTGTATGTCAATAAAAAGCAGTGTAAATCCCAATTAATCAGAGTGCTTAAAGAAGGTTCAGAAAATAAGTTTATGTAATGTGTAAAATTATTTTGGAGAATAGGTTCTTTAGAGCTCTCTGAAGGGATGGTTCTGGATACTGTAGTATGATAAAGCTAGATAAGAGGGAAAACATTTTCATCAGCTTTGAAGTTTCTGCTAGAGTAAACCCTATGGATGAACAAACCTAGTGGAAGTGTTAAATGCCACTTAAGAAATCCTGCTAAATTTAAGGGCTAGCATGCTGGCTACACCTGTGTGCTCTCTAAAGGAACACAGGGCTGACTTCAGGTAACACTGATACAGACACAGATACATCCATGCAGAATGTGACTGATTGCACTTCCCCTTGCTGACAGAGAGGGCTCCCCAGGAGTGAGCTCCTTGCTTTTCAAGCAGATAGCTTGAAGGTTCCCTTCAAATGGCCTGAAGTTGTGTCAGGGAGGTTTAGGTTGGATATTAGAAAGAGGTTCTTCACCCAGAGGGTGGTTGGGCACTGGCACAGGCTCCCCAGGGCAGTGGTCACAGCATCTGCCTGACAGAGTTCAAGCAGTGTTTGGACGATGCTCTCAGGCCCATGGTGTGACTCCTGGGGATGGTCCTGTGCAGGGCCAGGAGTTGGACTCAATGTTCCCTGTGGGTCCCTTCCAACTTGTCGTATTCTGTGATTTGCACTCAGACAGTGGCCTTCCTGCTTGCTCACTTGTCTGTGCAAACAGGTAGTGGCATCCAGATGTCACTGTGACCTTCTGTTTGATCTCCTTAGGTTACTGTGTTTCTTGATACTTTTTTTTTTTTTTTTCCCTAAAAAAGCTCTGCAAGTTTTCTCTAGAATGAACTCTAACTTCTGCGATTAGTCAGGGAACTGACTGGTCTGCCTTTCCTGGAGCCCAGAACTCTGTGGCTGAACTGTCCTTGGCACCTTGGATGCCAGACATGCCTTAGCTTTCTGCTTGTTCAGGACAAACCACTCCTGGGAAAACCCTTACTTTGTTTCTACAGCAGATTGTGTTGGGACCGCCTGTGGGATTGTGCCCATGGATTTTCATGATTAAAGCCTGCTCTGAGATAATTCCCTCAGCCTCAGGCTAGGAGAGGATACTGCTTAACATTGCCCCGTGTGGGAGTGAGCCTATGCACCCTCTTGCGGGGAAATACGTGGGTATGGTGCAGGACTCAGAGAAGCTTCCAACCCTAACACAGCTCTGAGACCTGTGTTGGTTTATCCTGCAGAAACTGGTGGGTGGTGTGACTGAGCAGAGCAGTGGGAATAGGCATGGGGACGGCAGCCTTTGAGAACCTTACAGAAAGTTTTAATCTGGGGGAGAGGAGTAAGGAATATATGTTGCAAATACTAATAGGAATGAACAAGGTTTTTGGAAAATAAAACTACATGCCTCAGTGTTGCAATTTTTCTGCCAAAGAGATGGCAAGTGTTGGCTAAGGAAACCTAGGTATGTATGTGTTTAAATAGAACTCTAAAATACCCCAAAGATTTATTCAGGACAGTATAAATTCTCTCACCTGAAAAGAATGTAAATATTCTAGTTTTTTTCTAGAAAATAATATCAAATTTTCTTGCTAGATCTCTAGATAATTTGCTGGGTAACATGATACTGTGCAAAGGCAAGGAAGTTTGTATGGCCATGCTTATAGGATGTGTTGTATTAATACAAAACTATGTTAACTCTGTGTGTTGGTTACCATCATCTGATCTTGCCAGTGGGATGGGAAGATCTGAGAGTCAGAAATTTAGCCCTGGAAAGTAAATTAAAACATGCAGCTGACTTTTTGTTTTTTGCCTGCATTTAGGTGTTGATAAGAAGTATCTGATTCCATTGGGCCATTCAAAGCTGACCTTAAGGCTGAGTTTCAGTTAATCTTTCTAAAAGTCTACCTATTCATCCTCCAACAGTGTTTTTACTTTAAAGTATGGACATACTTTCTCCAGGTAAACCATTTTGCATACAAAAGTGTAGCTTTTCTGTCTTATCTGCACTCTTTAGCAATTATTGTGGGGTTTTAAATATTTTAAAGTAAGTAAATGGAAAAGCTTGAACTTGTAAAAATATTTGGTTTTTTCATACTTCTTTTTGCCAACCAGTATTTAAATTATTCATTTCTCAAATTATTTTAATAAGTAATTATATGAAATGTATTGAATCCAGGTGGTTCTCTTCAGATTTTATATATGCACACATGTATGTGTACACATGTATACCAGTGAAATAAATAAATTGTAGTAAAACAATGATGAATACCCAAATGAGGATAAACTCCCTTATGTTCCAGCTCCTTGTTCCACACTGAAGATATTCTATTAACCTGCAGCATGGGATGAGCTTAGCCTGATTTTTCTTCAGTTTGATTTCATGATGCCATCATAGCGATCTTGCCACCTGTTTCTGCCAGCAGTACAGGCAGGGGTGGCTGCCTTGCACTCTCAGCCAGGGGCATTCCAGGTGCCTGTTTCAGCCCTAAAATGTAAGCAAAACCATGGAGCTGCTTCACAGCAGCCAGTATCCCATCCCTCCAGAGTCACTAGCTGTAAGCCTGGCATAAGCACACATGTATATATACATACATGTGTATATATAGATAGATAAATACATCCTCTGTTTTGTAACTGACATCAAGGAATCCCACCTCAGCATCTCCTGGAAGCTTGGTACTTGGACATACGTACTCAATAATGTACTAAGCTCTCAAAATAGTCTGCAAGTGACAAAGAAACCAGCTATAGTAAACATGAAAACATATATGATAATCACAGATAAAGGAAATTAGAAATGCACTTGAAGATATCAGAATGCTCACTAGTCAGTTTTCTGTACATTGTTTTCTCTGTGTGTCAACATCAGGAAGCTAAAAAGCAAAATAAAGATAATTAATCCAGTTTTCAACCACTACGCTCTTTAAAACAACAAACATGCTAATTTTTCTCTATACTAAAAAAATCACTTATTTATAAGATCTTTACCTGACTAGGAGATTGTAGAGAGGTCAGACAAATGTTACTCTCTCCAGGCCGCTGCTCCTCCACTGAAGACTTTCATGTAGGTAACGTAGCAATTGCTTGCATTAATTTATGACCTTGAAGATAGTCATCGCTCAGAATGGATTTGGACTTGAGAAGTCTTTAGTTCAAATACTCTTATAGCCCAGGAACAGAAGGGATGCTGATAGTAATGATTAATGAATTCAGTGAAGGAGTTTTTAGGTAGTGAGAGAGGAATGCTCTTATCCCTCTCAGCCAGGTACTACTGAATACACCAGCTAATTCTAACAGAAATATTTTTCTAATTCCTGGGTTAGTTACACATCCCTAAGAGGCTATGCTCTTTGCAGTCAGCAAACATCATGTGAGCAACATCAAGTTGTTTGTTTCACTCACTGGAAAGGAGCTGCACCCATTTGCACCTGGGGGAATCTGGTGCATTCTTTGTGCCAGGGTAACCCCATGGGATGAAATGTGCACTGCTGCGCAGAGCATGTGGAATTTACCTGGGATTTAATTGCTAGGGGAAAACCAGCATGATCAATTATGAGCTATCCCTAATGAGAAGAGGGCATGACATTTTCTGTGGGGAAATAGAGATGTACAGCTATGATTTAGCTTCATGTTTGTTACTGTAATGCAAATCATTGTGGTAAACTTTGGCTTGCAATTGCTGTCCTTTTTCTAGCTAAATTAATTTGATGTTTTATTAATTTATCCACATGAGGAGATCTACAAATGCTGGCTGTTTGAACTCTGCTGCATGGCTTTACTGCAAGGAACCTGCCACAGTTTCTGTTGTTGGAAAGAGGGGGAGCATTGAGGGATATCACTGCTATAAAGTCTTCTAAGGGTATATGCACACCAGTTATTGATTTTGAATAGTTATTTCCAGAAATAAAAGCCCCCAAAATTTACATTAATCTTGACCTGGGATTTTTCTGCTCCTCTATCATCACGTTTGGTTGCCAGTGTGTTCTAAGCATGAGGGAGGTGTAGGGGCTCCTTCAGGCAGCACATGCCAGCAGCCACAGCCAGGCTGCCCTAAGCCCTTGCTGGGATGAACCCCAGCTCCTCCTCAGCCTAAGCCATGACAGAGTCTGAATGCAACCAGAGTGCTGCTGCAAAGGGCTGACTGGTGAAGGGATGAACCAGGTGCTGCTAAGGATCAGCCCAGCAGGACTTGACCTATGGGAGTATTTCTCTGCCATCAAGATTGCCTGTGAGCAAAATGCCCGTCCTTGGCAATGCTTCACACACGCCAGGAATACAGCTGTGCTGCCAAGACACAGCCACAGCCAGAGTACAACCCAGCACTGGACACAAGATGGAGAATGCCCATGGTATAAAGCACTGCTGCTCCTTGACTGGTAGGCTGGTTGCCAATGGAATCTGGAGGGGATCTGCTGTGCTCCCAGGCAGCAATGCACATCTCTCTCCCAGATTTGCACAGGGATCAAGTGCAAACAATCCCGCCTCAGCACAAAGAAGGACATTCTTGTAAGGTAAAAGCAGTAAAATGTTCACAGATCTTAGACAGTGAATAAAGAATCGGATCTGTTGAAAGATTAATACAGTGCTATGGGGAAAAGTGAGTGTTGGGGGCTTAATGGTTAAACAGCATGAAAAAAAAAGCTGCCAGATCATGGGAAGTGGATTGGGCAAGGGGCCCTGAGGACCAGGAGGAGTGAAGACCCGCTGCTGTAAGGTACTGCTGCCCACTTTGGAGCCTGGAGAAGCCTTGGTTAGGGCTTTGACCCCCAAGAAGAAGGATGACCCAGCCATCCCCTCTTTACCCTTCCTCTTGTGTCACCTCCTTCCTCCCCTTCTTATCCTCTGGCCCTGGAGGGTGACTGATGGGTGTGCTCATTTGTGCTCTGCTGTCATTCTTACTCTTCTGTGGTTTCAGGTTTCCCCCTAGGATGCCCACAGGGGTGAGACATGGGATTCACTGCCAGAGTGCTGCAGATGCCCACAGCCTCCATGCACATTGCTCTGTGTGTCAAAAAGATCACGAGTTTGAAAACAAAAGCTATTGAGCCTCAGATGAGCGGCAAATCCTGCAACCCTCCATACAGTGTCATCCAGTGGCACCTGGTGAAGCTGGACTGCCATAGCCACAAGCCTGTCAGGACAGGGTTACCTCCAGCTCTGTTCTCCACAAGGGTCTTTCCAGTTACACCTCCTTGAGTGTTTTGTACGACAAGACAGCATGAACTAAAAAGGAAGCAAGGAAATACTGAAGTTTCCTCCCTCTTTCCCCTTTCCAATGCTTGGGTTGATGTGAACCTCCTGGGAACCATCCAGCCTTTGAAAGAAGCACTAGGTTGGCCTCAAAAAGGGGCCACAAGGTCAAGTATGGGCTAACCATGGTTGATTGCTGCAGCATCTCTGAATGTGCCCTTTCAATGTGGGAGTACAAAAGCTGGCTGTTGGGCTCTGTAACTTGCAGTATTTGCTATGGAAAAGAGAAGGAAAAGCCTAAGCAGTTTCTTTTTAAATCTGTTGCATACACTGGCAAAGCCCTTCTCATAAAACCCATGGTAAAAATTATTCATTCCCACTTCTTCCTTGCAAAGAAATTATCTGATTCTTGGCTATTAACATGTAACTCTCTTCTGCACAAACATGAAGCAACTATGTATCCACTTTTTATGAACAGACAAGCTCATTTACATTAAAATCAAGACAAAATTAATTTATAAGAGTCGGTTTTTAGTACCTCAGCAGGAAATGATGTTTCCTCCTGGGTCTGACATTGGCCAATGGAGTGGGCTCAGATTTAGCTGCTGAAATGTGCACTGTCCAGAAATTAACCCCGGAGAGCTTAGACTATTTCCTGGTATGTCTTACAGCCCCACTACTGAGCTCTTCAGCTTTAGGTGAACTTTCTGTTGGAGCCCTTCCTTTTTAACCTGGTGGGACTGGCTTCTCCTCCTGAAGTCACAAAGGGGGCAGAGCAGCACTGCTGCTGTGACCGAGGCCAGTCCATGCTCTCTTCCTCCACAGTGAAGTTCCAGAGCATTCTGAGCATGGTAGGGAAACAGAGGGTGGCATTCCACAGAGATCCCTAGGGAAAGGGTGGGGAGGAGAGGAGAGGAGAGGAGAGGAGAGGAGAGGAGAGGAGCGAGAGCCACTGCCCACCTTGCCTGAGATGTTTACAACAGTAAGCCGATAATGGCTAATACAAGAACAAAAGCTAAACTTTCTGGTTTAGCCTAGTGTTGGGTCCATGGATAATCTTCAAAGAGTAGCTACGAAATTCAAAAGGAATTAAGCTCTGGGAAATGTTAAATCTGGCACATCTGGTTTACAAAGGGGTTTGTTGGGTTTGTTTTGGATGTTTTTTTCTGGATGCTGCTGTGTTTTCATTTTTTTTTGTCAGAGAGCCAAAGGCGATTCTCTCTGTCAAATGTAGACTCTTGACCTTCTAGTTGGGATGACAAGAGAGTTATCCCAGGGTGTGTCTGCACCTGTCAGGCAATATTAGGCATGAAATTGAGCTGTCTGTCTTCTTTAGCTAAAATGGTTTCACAAATACTTCATAAATGCCTGTCTTCACAGAGGAGAGAATTGCCTGTATTATCTCGGTGCATTCAATATTGAGATTGATGACAACTGGGGTCACTGGTTAAACTGTCTAATCCTGACAAGCCGAGGCAAAGGGAAGAGGCAGGAGAGTAGCAGGATGGCTGCTTAAAATTACTTACGAGAGAGAGCAGTCCTAAGAGCAGGCAGGGCTAGCAAGGAAACCAACAGGTCTTCCCTGTGACTCATCCATCAGATCCCGCTGTTCAGGGACACTGCCTCAGAGACATGGCTGTACTAGAGGATCAACACTTGTGACATTGGGCAGGTTTACCTCATCTCCCATAAAATAAAATAAGTGCTTGCAACTGTAATTACAGCTATTATAAATAGTCTAATGCAAGGGAGCAGTGTTTAGGAGATGGGAGCCAAACTGCCATTTAGGCAAAAGGCTTAGCTATAATGAAGGGCTATTAAACCAGGAATAAATTCCCTTACATCCACCCCACCACCCCTTTCACCAACTCCTTGTTGCCAAAGGGGACCTGAAAGTGAGCCTCTAGCCCATCAGCCTTCATATTTGTCTCTTTGCTCAGAGTGAAATGAAAATGATGGAGGAGCAAAGAAGCTTAGCCGAGGGCTGACAGACACCGTCATCTGAATGTGCACCAGTCCTTGGCACTCTCCCAACAGGTACAAAACCAGTGCCAGAAGAGCTGCAATCAGTCCCCTCGAAGAAGATGGCTCTTACCTCCTGCCCTGTGCACATGAGCATTCACTGGGCTGTTCCACTGCCCCTCACCAGTTAAAAGAGCGAAAACGGGATGTTTCACACCACAGTGTAACAGGTATTGGTGTGTTTCTAAAAGTAGTCATTGTTTATTCTGGGCAGCTGTAAGGTGCCTGTTATTTTTATATGTAAACCAAGCATGGCTTAGTCTGAACTAGCTCATCAAAGGCAAGCAATTTAAAACCTGAAGTGAACTAAAAAGATAGAAGGTTATTGAGTAGAGCAAAACTGATGAGAAATTTCTGTAAAAAGGAAAAAGAAAAAAAATCCCATTATGGTAATTTCTTTGTCAGGGATATTTTGTCCTTTTCCAGAAGCATCTGTATCAGGCAAAGAAACACCAGAAATAGGTATCCTGATCAAGGAAAGGTGGAGATGTGTTAAAAGCACGCTGTTAGGATGTCAGTGGCAGGTGAAGTCGTAAGCAGGAGCAGTGAATTAAAACCCAAGGTAGGCATGTTATCCAACATTCTTTGCTACATCCAGCCTTTCCCTACATGCAAAGACTGTGCTAGTGGTTAATCCCCCTTCCCACAGGCATTTTCTCATGCTTGAGTGCAGAAATCCTCTTCCTGCAAAGCTCTGGGGGTTGGAAAGACATGCCCTTGGTTTTGGGGAGCCCAGAGGAAGGCTGTAAGCCTGCTTATGTTTTCTGCACTGAGTTGTGGCCAGTGGATCAGTGCATAGAAAGTGGAAAGATGTCATTGGCCAGTTACAGAGGGCAAGCCCACTGTCCAGCATGTGCTTTCTGTCAGGAAGAGCAAGAATGTCATGGCAAAGGTGGTGCCTCCTTGTATCTTGATATACTGCATCCCTTGGCTGCACAACTGTATGGGTGTCTGCCTGCCTGCCTACCCTAAAGGCAAAGCAAAATCACAAAATCACAAACAAGCAACACCAATCTCTTTCCCTTTCCCCAGTCAGAAAGAAGGAGCTCTCTTCCTAAAATTGACAAGCCAAACAACCAGGGAGCCTCCCCATCCTGCGATCTGGGAAAGCCTCCCCAGATTTATGGCACCAAGGGGGTCTCAGGGAAGCCAACATGCATCAGCTTGTCCTTCCAGCCCCACACATCAGCTCCCACCATGCCAGGGGGCACTGTTGAAGGTCCCTCACCTCTGCCTGCAGGAATGGACTACTGTATGGTTCCCACCAATACAGTTTTTTACAGGTCCACTTTGGGTCAGAGAAGTGGTATTCCTACCCTTTTCAAACCCATTTCAGAGCCATTCAGCTCAGACTGATGCCTACTTTTCACCCACAGCTCTGCTGTCAGGGTAGAGCCAAGGCTGCTTACAAAGCCTGTGCCCATCTCTGGTTCTCTCACCCTGTGTGCTGATCACCCTACCTGCAGATTGCCCTGTGGCACAGAATCCTCTCCTTATTTTATTTTTCCCTCCAGGTGGGCATTGTAATAACAACCTCTGATTAAACTCGTCTTCTGGAAGGTGGAAGAGTTCATTTGATTGTTCATTTAGAAATGGTCAGCTCTGTCTACCTTGCCTTCTTGCTTAGGCACAAAATACACTTCCCAAATGAAAGTGTGGAGTCACAGGTTAGCATTCTGTCATTTTGGCCCCCGGTCCAATGGAGTTCCTGCAGGAAAATCAGGCCAGTACAAGTTGGAGCTTTTGTGCATGTTATGTGAACAAGGATTTTCCTTTACCTTGCTTTGCCTATGTATGCCATTTACATTTGCATACTCTTAGGGGTATATGTATTCCACTGTAATTTTGTTCTCCAGAAGGCAGCTTTGTACTGCCCCCAGCACTTACAGAACTTGCCTTGCACTACATGAGAAGGGCCAGTAGGAGGAAAACACATCTATTCAAAGCAGAGAAATTTCAGATGAAAATGCCATGGCCTTCTGATTTCCTTGGTCTGACTTTGGACTCATAAATTCAGCAATGTGAGATCAGCCAGGGATCAGCCACATGCCTTTGCTAGGCTGGGCCAGGAGTGAGCAGAGCCCCCAGGCTTCAGGCCACGGGCTGTGAAAGGAAATATGGAAAAGGGTAGAGAAATAGAGTTTATTGCTCTTTCTTCCAGAGTGCCCATGAAAATTAATGGCCATTTCATTCACAGTTTCTTTCCATTACTGGTAAGGGAATCATAAAAACAAATCCTAGTTCTTTTGGCGTGTTAGTGCTTGAGCTGCCTCAATGTGTTTTCAGTGTTTCTTGCAAGGCAACGTGACAAGCAGATATTTTAGGCAAACTGGTGTGCCATTTCCATAATTAAAATTGCATGTTGCCTACAAATATTGAGTCCTTCATGGCTTCAGTAGAGAACAATTACAAAGTCTGAAATAAAATCCCGTCTATCTCAAATACAGTATCTGACTGTAATCTGGCCAAAAGCAACCATCAATATCATAGCAGATAAGAGACAATTGGAAGGCACATGCAAGAACCTCTAGAAAATATATTTAGAAAGTCAAGATATAAACATGTCCTTCTTTTTCTTCTTTATTATTTTACAGTCAAGAATTTCCCATGCAGGGAATTTATTCTGGCCCTTTTTACCTGCACTGCTGTGATAAGCTGTACACAAACTTTTTGGCTTCAAAACAACCGTAAGTCTTGTTTTCCTCTTTGCAACTTTGCAAATAAATAAAATAAAAGGGCTTTCCAATCCAGGTGTTTTAGTGCTGTGTTATTTACCTGTCTAAACATAGGTACCTGAGTTTGAATGTGAGAGACCTGTACCCTGTGTTATACATGTTCCGTGAGTAAAGTGAGAACTTGTTTTCCGTGTCTGCTGGGAGATGATTTTCTTCCTGGTCAATGTAAATTCCCCAGTATATGCAGGCTATTGTTAAGCAGACAATAGATAATTGTCTGCCTGCCAGCTCACCTAGCCAAGTGGCACTCACCTTGCTGCAAAGATTACACACTGTTCCAAAGACTTTCCTGAAGAGGAAGATGGGCACAGCACGTCTGCCCATAATCCGGGATCTCCTCTCCTCCCTCGGGTCGCATCCTGCCCCTGGGATCCTTCATGATGCCAGCAAGTCTGAGTCAGGTAAAAGCACAGAGCTTAAAACTGACGCAGTCAGCTGTTTCCTACTCTGCTTATTAGTTGGGTGTTTAGTTTGGACCCAGCTCATCACTCTTCACGCGGGAAACTCCCATTGACTTCACTGGGAACTCTGTCTGAGCAAGAACTTCTGAGCAGGGCTTCTTGATGGAGGATAGCAGCATGGGACCAAGCACAAGACTTCTACCAGAGCAGGACTGTCAAACAGCCATTCCTGATTTTTAATAGCAGATCTCAGGGGACTTTACAAACGAGAGAAGTATTATTATCTCTGTATTATAAAAACTGGTTACCAAAACAAAAGGGTAAAGCTAAACAAGGTGATGTTTTAGAAATTCTTGGTGGTAAATAAGTGTCATGATGTGATGCAAACTAAGCAAATGTAGAGCTACAAAGGATGACACTTCTGGAAAGAGTTTTAAGGAACAATTACTAGCATGCCTCTTCCATCATCTTGCTTTCTTTCAGTGCAAGTCACTATCATTGTTCATGACTTCTGTTGTTTTAGAGCATTCACTCTTCTGAGATTGTGCCTGGTTTTCCTCATGTTATGGAAAGAAGAGCAGCATCACGCCTGTGTTACCAACATATCTGCTCCTGGCCCTTCTCCTACACACTTGCAACAGCAAAGCCAAACCCAGTTAACATTGACTCAGTGTCCAAGAAAGTCTAGCCAGGCTCATGTAGGTCTTGAATGGGGTAGGAGGAGGGGGTCACTCTTCTCAAAATTTATTATCGAGGTCTGCAAGCTCTGGTCTCATTAGGGCCGCAGTGTCACCGAGCGGTGCATCACGGAACCCCCAGTGTGAGTCAGCCTTCCACATGAGAATGGATGCAGGTATGTTCAAAATGAAAAAGCCCTGCCAGAAATATCTGAAAAATCCAACCTGTAGCTGGCAGTTTCTTGCTACACAGACTTCAATCTCCTGAAAAGCCACATACAATAACAGCAGCTTCATCTCAGGAATGAAGTTATTTGGCTGAGAAGTATGAAGGATTCTCTTTCCAGGTAACAACACTGGATGGACAGTGGGAGGGAATGTATAATTTCTTCTTGTATAAAACAACTAGAGAGAATTAAAAATAGTTTTCTGATATGAAATAGTTTTCCAAAACCTCTCCTGGAAGGTACTTGCTAACTTAACTGCATGAATACTGTATCTGAAGCAGATCACTTGCTGACACACTACATAGGCTGTGAAATTGTGGAACTTGCCTTACTATGTACAAATCAGGGATGCACAGCCACCATTAAATATATGTTTCACCTCAGCCTGTCTTTTCCATTCTGTGGCCTTGGATGAATTCTGGGGGAATACTCTTCTTCCAGGGAGTTTTTCATGAGGCAATGTTTGCAGCATGCAGAGAAGCTGCACCTGAGCTATGGGTCAGTACAGACATCCAGAGAACACAGCTCTGTAAGTGTGTTTGACTTCCTGATCCCACCAGAATGAACAATGCCATTTGCTGCAGACCTCCTGCCACCACTGATGCATTTCAAAGAGACATGTCTAAATTTTCAGGGGTTTCACCTCAGTAGCAATGTAAACTTCTGCCTTTCCAAACACTTCAGAGGCAGTTAGGAGTTCCACTTCATCCCCTTTCATTACTTGGCCATAAGACTCTGGGCTGTCTTTCACTTGTATTTCTAGGAGGAAATACCAGATTACCTGGCTATAGATCTTGATTGCTGAGTAGAAGTCCCTTAACGTAAGAGTGAATGACAAGGGAGGGAAGAGATGCTATTTAACTCCAAGCCAACAAGCAACAAAATGTAAAGAAACCAAAATAAATCACCCTCCCCAAATTCTGAGGACAAAAAATATTTGAATCAGTAAGGAAATAGGGAAAAAGGGGGAATAATGAATGATGACCAGTTTACTCAGTACATACTTGTTGTTCACAGCCTGTACCCTGGCCCTTGAAAGAAGGGGAGTTTCTTAACCAGGCCCTCGAGATCTCACTTGGGCAATCCTGGCACCAGCTTTTATGAGGACAGCACCTAGCCCCTAGCACATGGTGTATTTTGATTTGTGCCACGTCTGCTTCACCTGACAAGTTTTGGACAAATCATTGTGTACTCTCCTTCCTTGCCTTGTCTTTACCCCCGTGTGTGGCACTGTGTGTGCAAGCTGCGGAGAGGGGCAGCGTGCTGGAAAGGGCAGGGAGGGAGGGCCATCCTGCGAGCACAGAGACCTGAAATGGGAAGGGGTGATGAAAGCAGAGTGGGAGAGGATTAGCAGACTGAGGACTAGGCTTTACAGGAGAACGAGCCAGGGGTAGGGAAGATGTTGACAACCCACAGATGTTACTGCAAGGAGGAGGAAAATGACTGTGTGGAGTGTTTCGCCACACCAATTGCTTCAGAAATTAGTATTGAAGGGAAAAGGATCTTACCTAATGGAGAGAGCAACATTGAAGCCGTGACCAAAGGCTACCATGCCTTTCTGCCAGAGGCAGCAGGAGGATCACAGATTTGGCTAGCACTTGGGATTTGGGGGCTGTAGGCAAATTGCAGGGCCCCACATCTAACTCTTCAGTGTGTATCTGGTGCAAAAACCTAAAAACCAAATGGCTAATTTGGCTCCTTTGTTCTTGCAGATAGGAATAAAAACTGAAAACTCCTCCAAGCCCTGAAGTTACCTGGTGACTCTGATCAGCAGCTGAGATGCCAGTGTGATGTGCTCTGCATAAAGGCAACACAAAGGTGAGCCCTGCCCAGGAGAACTGAAATGCAAGTATGATGGGCAAGATAAAAGGCTGATACAACGCAGAGAGGAGGAATGCACAAGGTAAGAATAACATGAGAGTGACAAGATCATGACAGTAGTTTCAACACACTAATACTAGCTCCATTAACAGGCAACCAGTGGCTCAGGTGAACTTTGTGAAGCAGTTTAAAGGACAATGAGGATGCTGGGGCTGGGGGGGTTCCTCTTGGCAAGGCTTAGTGCTGAACAGTGATGTGAAAGAGCTCCTTTGAAATCCTGACAGCAACACCATCAAAACTATTGCTGGCTGAGGCCAGGGGCCTCTTGAGATCTTACTTTGATGAATACTTGGGAAGGGGTTAGAGGCTTGCAAACCAGGTGTTAATGTGCTCTGCTCCTGGCTCAAAATGGCTTACAGTGAACATATTCTGGATAATGCATTTTACCTCTGATTTCCCTCTTGGAAAAGTGGGTTTCATATAACTTTTTTCCTTGTAAAACTCTTTGGGATGCTAATAAATTTGGCCTTTCTTGGTGTGGTGCCTAGATAGCACTGGATGAAATGCAAAAGTAGGGAGCTGGGATGTCAGAGGAATCTGACTGTTATACAGAGCCCCATAGAAGGAATTGGATGAAGCCAACTGGAGAGTGGCACACGATTTGAATGAGGTTGGAACCAAACAGGTGATGGTTTAAGGAGGTCAAATATGTCAAGGGTTGTTCATATGAGCAAACTCAGGAGCAACAGGTAAAATGCTGTAGTTTGTGCACAGCATGGGATGTGGTGGCTGGAGCAGGTCTCATACGCCTGGCAGAGCAGCTGCTGCCTGCTCTCTCCTCTCACTCACATCTGCTCTGTCTCCACTCTTGCTCTCCCTTCTCTACAGCAGTTTTCTTCTTCATGTCTTTCGCCTTTCAGGTGCATTCCCACACTTCATGGCCCATGTCCCAAGGGCCACAGTGCCCTGCTCCCTGAGGCAAGGCAAGGGTGCTGCTGAGGCCGCCCACACAGTTCACACACCACCAAGGTGTCCAGTAGCTACAGACCATTCAGGAACTCAAGCCGTTTTTTCAGAAATGAGACTCAGTTTTGCTGGGGCTTGAGGCTTCCTATAGAATACAGGATGGAAGTTCCTAAGTCTGTCTTCTCACAAGCATAATTGGCACCTTGCTGCCAGCACCTGCAGCTCAGCAGCCACCTACCACCACCTTGATGCACATCCCAGACCAGGCTCTGCTGGCATAGACCCCTCCAATTCTGCTTGCACCTTGCTTAGTTTTGCTGAGCTCTCCCTTGAGCCTCATGGGCAGCTGGTGACCCAGAGCAGAGAGGAAGCAAAATATTCAACTGCTGGGAAAAAGCCACAGAAGTTAGGAGTGAACCTCACACTTACTCCATCACCATCAGATTTCAGAACCACTAAGACACAAAGTGACACGGGATTACAGCGGGTGAAGAGAAAAGCGTTTGGGCGTGTGGCAGGGTCAGTGCTGCTCACTGGGTATGTTCGCTACAGATGTGTAACTACTGGGGGAAGTGAAACCGTGAGGAACTGTGAGGCTTGAGGGGATAATCTGGATGTGCTGAGGGATGACCCCGTGTTTCACTGGGGGAAGGGAAGGGTGAGGGTCTCTGGAGGCAGGGTGGTGCCGGGAAGCTTGCACCGCCGGCCGGGACGCGTAGCAGGCTGGTTTGGCTCCTGGGGATGGTGCTCCCGAGCTGGGACAGGGGGGCGTGCGGCGGGGGGTTGCAGTGGCTGGCGGGCTTCCCTGCCGGGAGGCAGCCACGATACCCCGTGCCCACCCCGTCCGCGGCAGCACCGCACTGCACCGCACCATACCATACCGCACNCAGGTGCTGCTGGTGCAGGGCAAGGAGGAGCACCTGGAGGTGCTGCGGCAGGGCTGGGCGCGCCGCTCTCTCAAGCCCCCCAGCGGCTTCCACATCAAGTGCCTGGGTAGGTACGGCCGGGCGGGCCGGGGGGGCTGCCCCCGGAGCTGCTCCCGGCGGGGGCGGGGGGGGGGGGGCCCGGCCCCGGCGCC
>VXBX01000330.1:780837-852986 GCA_013400415.1 Scytalopus superciliaris
GGCTGAAGGTTCAAGTTACGGTGCGATTCCCCAGGGGAATCCCAGCAGTGTGCAGTGCAGGCTAGGACGAAGCACACCTCATCCTGAATTTTCTTCAGGAAACAGAAAAATCCTAGCACAGAGACCGAAATTGTTTGCAGCACTTATTTTGACATGAGGAAAACCTGAACAAACCCCAAGAAAAAAAAAACTAAGAAAAAAAAGCTATGACTGCTGAATATACCCAGGAGGTGTGAAGAACCAACAGAGCTGAAGTTTTCCTTAGGAGTTAAGGTAACTTACAACCTTCAGAGCTTGAAACCAGCTTCTCTTATGGAGAGAAGGCAAGTTGTGAGGATGTGTTTTATTGCTGTAAAGGACTGGTTGTTCCCTACAGCTGCTGCAGTGGTGACAGTGAGACAAACTGTCTTTTCCTCATGTACAACTTATCAGTGTTCTATGCAGCAGGCACTGGGAACAGATTACAGAGCTGGAGATGCTTTCTCTGTGCTGTAAGTTTCAGACTCTTAAAACAGGATGATTCCATACATTTATTTTCTTAAAAAATCAGCTGAATAAAGTTCCTGCAAAGAATGGAACATGAATATTCGGGGTTTTCCAGTTTCCTGATTTTAACCTTGGTTTTGAATGTTTTTAGCTGCCTTTGTCCTTCTGGAACAAGCAATGCAGGCTCTTATCACTTCTGTTTATTGGCAGTCTTGTTTCTTGCAGAATAGTTAGATGCTTGTTTGTCACTCACTGTGTCCCCATCAGACTTACTTGAATATTACAATTTTTTCTGTGCTATAAGAGAAGCTCAAGATGAGCTGCCTGTTTAAAAATGAGCTGATGGACCTTTTTTTTCCTCATTATAGCAAAATTTCTTCTGAACCACAAATGACAAAACAGTATTGGAGAACCGGTTCTGGTGATAGAAAAGTTTTGTGTGCTCCACCAGTATTTAGAGGAGAGTAAAAAGCTGTGCAGTGGTTAGTGTTTGCTGCTTACTCTAGCTCTCATGTGAGCTTTTTGGCTGCAGTTGGCTGGAGGATGAAGAGCTTTTGAATTGGCCCCATAACCTGACAGAGCGCAAGGATCAGTGTTTGATTTTTGGGGTGTTCCTGTATCTTGCCCATTGGGTGACATTCCTCAGCTCACTGCCCAGGAGGGCTGTGGAAGGGTGGGCACTGACCTTGATGTTACTAAAGTCAGACAAGGAATGTGAACAGGTCTTTGTGGCCCATTTTAAAATACGGAAACAAAGCTTTTTCTAGAGGTTGGTGTTAATAAGTAAGCTTACTGGTGTGTAAATAATATGCATTCCTTGGGTTTATCTTTGCTGCGAATTTACAAAAGACTGGAGCCAAAAGTTTTCATTTGACTTTACTGAGAGGCATTCACTATTTTTATTTGATTAAAGACTATGGAAGAAGAGCAGGGACCTGCTGAAGTCTTGCCTGTTGTGTAGTGCCCTTAGCTGCACTAAATACAATGGGAGGAACTGATTGGGTTTTTTTTTTTCCTCTTTTCTACTCCCAGACTGCTCATTCAGGTCTTGTATCTAAGTAAATTCAGCTCACACTTACTGTAAAGGTAGGTAGTTAAAGAATTGTCAAAGCAATGGGCTTGGCCTGTGGGCATGAGCATCTGCTTACACGCATGTAATTGTATTTTCAACATAATTAGGTGCCTAATGTGTAAATGGCTGTGACTTATTTGGGAGCTCTCTCACACTTTAGTATCTACTTTGTTGCATTAAGGCAGTGAATAACACACTTAAAGGCAGAAAGAAAAAGTCCCCATGCTTTTCAGCTTTTAAAAAAAAAAGTGGTTGATATCCTAGGTGAAGAAGAAAAACCTGCCTGTTGGGAGGTACAGAATAGTAATATTTTACTCCTGTTAATAAATAACTGATGGGGTCAAGGGGAAAAAGTGGCACAATATTTTTGAAGGTGAAGCTGATTTCTGTTGCTCTGGTCTAGCCCGTAGTCCCCGTGCATAGCAGTGGAGAGGTGCATGAGAGGCTCACCCAGGGGGTCTTTCTCTGCACCCCAGGACCATTGGGATACCTGGCCAATGCTGTGTTAGGCCATTGAGTTGGTTCTTGCCTTATCTCCTGGCTGGCTGGCTGCTTGCAGAAAGGTGGGGGTGGCTTTCTGCCTCACCTGCCCCTGGAGCCCGGCTCAGATGGGGTAGCTGGAGGACCAGCTGCTTGCCCTGAAGAGGTGTGGGGGGACTGACTGAACCTCCTGCTGCTGCCTGGCACAGGGGAAGGGATGGAAAGGTTTCCTCCTCCTCTTGGCTGCACGACCTCCATGCACAGGTACCAGAGGGCCTTGGATGATGCTTCTCTTCACCTGTATTGTTAAGTGCTAACATGACCCAGAAATCACAACTGCTGCCTGACTTTCAAACCTCTGCTGCTGTTGCTGATGTTTCTTGTTCATTGCAGTCCAGAGCCTTGGCTGGTCTGATGAGTAATGGGTTGTGATGACCGCAGAGACAGTAACTGGAGGGAAAAGTATCTGGTGAGGAGGAGGGAATACTAAACCTCTAGTATAAATAGCAGGTTTTCTGCTGCTGGGATTGTAAAATGTAAACCAGAACACTTGTTGCTGGCTAGTCTTTCCACATTTAAGTCACCCTGGCTCAATAATGAAAAATTCATGAAAATGTAATCTGTAGTTAACTGGGACTGGACAGTCCTAGTATGCTCAGTGCAGGTGTACCTGAGCCACAAAGTCAATGGATTAAAATCCACATGAGATTCTAGTGCCTGAAGATTTGACTTTTCAATTATAAAATTAGACCTCACAATGAAATACACAAGAATATGAAACACAGGAGAAACTTGCTTATAGCACTGACATCTTGGGGCTGGAGGATGCAGGGGATGAAGTGTTTGATATGTGACTTTCAAACTTACTCCTCAGGCAATTTTCTTAAACTAAATGGTTATGCCATAAAAGCTTGCTCAGCATCCAGTTTCACAGTGATCAGAGTGATTTGGATATTAGGAAATTGGCGAGTGTATCTACGTTTTTAAGTTCACTGAAGGGAAATTTTGGGAAACATAAGCAGTCTTAGAATAAAGAAAATCCCCAAACCAGCACTTGCTTAATATGCTGATTTAGGGGTCGTGGAAACCTGATGCAAACCTATAGGTCACGTGATGAAACACATTGTCTTCGGAAGCTTTCTTGTAACTTTGCAAGGCTTTTGCAACTTAAGTCTTTAATGAGCGTTAGTATTTTAATAAGATTTCTTTCTTTGACACACCTTCCATTTGCACTCACTAATATTTGTCATCCCGGAAGCTGATTTTTTTCCCCCCTTTCAGCTCTTCTGTGCCAGGTGCTGTTGGTAGAGCAGGATGTTCCACCTCGTTTTCATGTCTTCATCGCCTTTTGTGTTCCCAGCTAAGACTTCCTTCTGTATCTCTTGCACTTGGTTCCTGTGTCACGAACAATGGGCATCTTTGAGAGGTTTTCATACGCTTTGCAGAAGGGCCATGCCCTTGTGTAAAGATTGTTTGAAAAGAAGTAACCAAGCTTTATAATAACCCTTCCGTCATGCTCACAGCAATTTCTCCAATTAGTAGCTGATGTTCAAATGAAGTTTTCAAGAAATGTATGTGCAATAATTAAACTAACTAGCACGAGTTACCATTCAGTGAAGCCGGCAGGGCTGGGCTGTTGTGCATTGTTCCTGCTTGGCCAGGCGTAGGAGGGGAAACCTTTTTTGCCACGCTGGGAGCTGGAGCTAAGTGCTCCCTTTCTTTTCTGTCCCTGCCACATTCTCTCTTGCCACCAAAAAAATTAAATTAACACCCCACCAGTTTAGGTTTGGGAATTTTCACAAAAAGTTTTTCAGTCGTTAGTGGATGATTATGGTGAAGTGTAGAGTGTTGGACATTAAACATCATTCATTTATTGCCAGTCATAAAACATGAATTGTCTTTTTTTCCTCCCAATTATCTCCTTTATATAATGAACATTTCTTTTCAGTAGGGGAGCATTAGGTTTCATAGTAATAAAACATTCGATGACTTTACCACACACTCAGCTACACCTTTTGTATGTCTTGTGGTATTACCATGGGAACTTCAGTGTATTTAAACTACATTTTTTTTGTCCTTCTTTCCCACTCCAACTTAGAGCCAGTTAAAGATTGACTAAGCACATTCTATATCTGTGAGGTTGTTATTGCAGACTGAGGGGAAAAAAAAGTAAGCTTATGGCCAGGCTGAGGTACTTATTAATTTACTTCCAAATTTGTGTAAAGAACTTTGCTGCTCACAAGTGTTAAGTTGGGTCTTTAATGTACTTTGGGGACTGGGGATACAGACACAAGAGCTAAATGAGTATGGACTGCATATAAAATGCCTTATTTCTCAGTATGTGGTTTGTGCTTTTGTTGTGAGACTGAAGTCTTGGAGTCGGAATTGCTTTCTTCTCTCTAAAGAAAACTGTGGATGGCCTGCAAGACTAGTGCTGGTTGTCTAAAATGTATTGTGAAAATTAAAAAAAAAAAAAAACACAAAGGAAGAAAATATACAGCTTATTAAATTTCATTTTTTCCCTCAAAGCAACTTCTCTTGAACAAGCAAAGTCAAATACACAGATCCATGGTATTCACTGTGCAGCTCAAGGAAAGGATTCATGAGATTAATGGCCAGCTAGTAATGTCTTCCCATCTCCTTCCTCCCACAAACAGCACCATTGTATAGGAAAGTGTCTTTTCCAACAGCAAATATGTCATCCAGCCTTCCAAGTTGAGTATATGCTCTGTGTAAAATGCAATGCTGCAAGGGAACTGTGGTGGCCGAGAGTAGCCCTCGGGCGTGGGGCTTTGACAAAGCAAAAGGTCTCTCACTCTCTCCCATCTGTTTGTTTGTGCATGAGGGTCTGGTCTTTAATTGAATGTTCCTTATTCCCCTCCTCAAAGGGCCACTGTCTTTGCCAGGGAGCAGTGCAGTGAGTATGCACTGAATGGAGCCCTTGTCAGGTGTTACTTCTTAGTAGTGCTTAAATGGGTTCCTGGGCTGCCAGCATTGTGTGCCACCAGACTACTCATGAAATCACCTTTCCATCTCTCTTCTTTTTTACATAATCATTTTTTATTCTAAAAAAACTGAGGTGGGTGAGGTGTCCAGGGACCATCCTGCCTGCTCCTCTTCACTGCTTTTTGGCATGAAAACTCAGTCATGTTTCCCACTGTCTCCTGTCTTTGTGATTTGCTACTGGGAGGCAAGTTGCTTGATATTTTACTAATCAAACTGTAGTGATTTTTTTGTTGACTAAGTTTAGACCTTCCGTGTGTCTTGCCACAGTTTAAAATTCCAGTTGAAATGGGTTTTGATTCATAGAATGGCTTGGGTTGGAAGGGATCTTAAATGTAATCTCATCCCTGCCCATGGTGTGGGGTTTGGAAACCTTCCACTAGACCAGGTTGCTCAGAGCTTCATCCAACCTGGTCTTAGACACTTCCAGGGATGAGGCACCCACAACTTCTCTTGGTAACTTGTTCCAGTGCCTCAGCAAGCTCACAGTAAAAAATTCTGTCCTAATACCTACTCTAAACCTATTCTCTTTCAGTTTAAGGCCATTTCCCCTTGTCCTATTGCTACATGCCCTTGTGAAAAGTGTTTTTGCCATTCTTTTGAATGCCTCCTTTAGCTACTGAAAAGGGCTAGAAGCTTTCCCCATAACCTTCTCAGCCTGTCTTCGTGGGAGAGGTGCTCCAGCCCCCTGATTCTGGAGGATCACAGAATGTGCTGAGTTTGAAGGGACCCACAGAGACTATCAAGTCCAACTCCTAGTTCTGCACAGGACCATCCCAGGAGTCACACTATGTGTCCAAGAATATTGTCCAAATGCTTCTCGAGCTCCATCAGGCTTGGTGCTGTGACCGCTTCCCTGAGGAGCCTGTTCCAGTGCCCAACCACCCTCTGAGTGAAGAACCTCTTCTAAAATCCAACCTAAACCTCCCGTGACACAACTTCAGGCCATTCCCTTGGATCCTGTCACTGGTCACCACAGAGAAGAGATCAGTGCCTGCTCCTCCTCTTCCCCTCACAAGGAAGTTGTAACTGCAATGAGGTCTCCCCTCAGTCTCCTCCAGGCTGAACAGACCAAATGCCCTCAGCTGTTCCTCATACAGCTTCCCCTCAAGGCCCTTCACCGTCTTCAATGCCCTCCTTTGGACAGTCTCTAACAGCTTCATATCTTTCGTCCATTGCAGTTCCCAAAACTGCCCACAATATCCAAGGTGAGGCCGCCCCAGTGCAGAGCAGAGCGGGACAATCCTCTCCCTCGCCCGGCTGACGATGCTGTGTCTGATGCCCCCCGGACAGGGTTGGCCCTCCTGGCTGCCAGGGCACTGCTGACTCACATTCAACTTGCCATCCACCAGGACCCTCAGGTCTCTTGCTGTGGCACTGCTTTCCACCATCTCATTCCCCAGTCTGTCCATACATCTGGGGTTGCCTCATCCCGGGTTCAGAATCTGCCACTTCGCCTTGTTGAACTTCATATGGTTGGTGATTGCCCAGCCCTCTAATTTGTCAGGGTCTCTCTGCAGCGCCTCCCTGCCTTTCAGGGAGTCAACAGCTCGTCTCGGTTCTGTGTCATCTGCAAACTTGCTCAGTATCCCTTCCAGTCCTGCATCAAAGTAATTTATGAAGATGTTGAAGAGCACAGGGCCTAAGACAAAGCTCTCTGGAACCCCACTAGTGACAGTCTGTTGTCACCCCATTCACTATTGGCCTCTGTGCTCAACCCATGAGCCAATTGCTCACCCACCACATGATGTGTTTATTCAGCTGTGCTGGACATTTTGTCCAGAAGGATCCTGTGAGAGACTGTATCAAAAGCTTTACTGTAACCCAAAAGGATTACATGAACTGGTTTCCCTTCACCAACTCGGTGGGTTACCTTGTCATAGAAGGAAATCAGGTTTGACAAGCAGGACTTTCCTCTCATGAAGCTGTGCTGGCTGTGACCAATGACAGCATTGTCTTTCAGGTGTTTTTCAGTACTTCCCAGAATAACCTTCTCCAGGTGCTTCTACCAGATACTGAAGTGAGACTGACAGATCTGTAGTTTCCAGGGTCCTCCTTCTTGCCCTTCTTGAAAATCTAGACAATGTTCACCATTGTCCTGTCAGCTGAGACCTTTCCATATTCCCAAGACGGCTCAAAAATCATTGAGAGAGGTTTTGCAATGCATGTTTAGTGCAGAGAGGCTCTAAGAAAGGTCAGCTGTGTATGAAAGCACTGCTGTCCCTGAGCTTGAGTGGCAGGTTGTTGTTTCAGCTCTTTTGTAAAGGGAATGATAACAAAGTTGGTGCTCTCTCTCAGCTCTTTTGGTGCTGTTTCCTCAGGCCATTATTTTGGGTGGTAAACCTGTCCTCCTTTCTCTAGGCCAGAAGAATCACAGGTTGTCCCCTGGCAGGGCATGCCAAAGCATTACCACATTCTTGTCAGCATTTGAGGCATTCTTTTAGAGAGAACAGCAGAAAAAGGTGCAACCCAGACAGATCATGTGTCCTTTAAAACCCTTGGCATCCAAAGCTGCCTCCTGAGCAACATCACTCCTTTCCTTGGCTTCAGCAAACATGTGATAGTCAAACTCCTTTTTTCTTAGTAGTCAAGGAAAGGCTGAAGTGTTTGGAGGAAATAAAAACTGCACCCAGATGGTGGTTTCCCCTGAAGAAACCGTGTCTGTGAAATGTGAAGATAGAAGGAACTTTCTAATAGTTTTCTGCAGTAACAGATATTTAACAGTTTTCTGAAAACTTGAGATCTTCGAACTTTGCTTCCTGGTTTTAAATACAAAAACATAAATGTTTTGATTATGTTCTAATTATGTTGACTGCTGGGAATGTTATTGCAGTTTCCAGTTTCCAGTATTGAAGCTGCTCCCTGGGTGGGCCAGATCTGGAAAGGTTTTTAAGGATATTACATTCTTGGAAAGAAATCCCTTCACCTAATATGTAAACATGCTTTCTTCTGAGACCTTCAGAGATCACCGCACTTGATCCCTCCATTTCTGACCTGGGATTTCACCTGAGCAATCTCGGAATGTAAAGAATGTATGAATACATATATTTTGATAAAACAAAGTACTTTTCTGTTGACATTTGAGCAGGACTTCATGGCTCCTTCTTTAATAAGGCTCCTGTTCTGATTCTATATGCAAAGTGAGCACACATTCAAAGGGAATCTGAACAGTGTTCTAGTTGCCTTTTTTCCCATAACAGAAGGACAGTGGTGTAATGTTGCCATCAGCACTTATTAAGCCTATTTTTGGTTTTCTTATGAAAGCATGTTACTATACTGTGCACTAAATTAATGCACAGAGTAATGACTTCTGTAGTGTGTTTTCTGGAGCAGGATATACTTCTAATCCATGCAATACGACACTTTGATGTTCTTCCATAGAGGGCCAGAATGGGGTACCAAAATGGCAGAAGTTGGAGTAAAATAGAGGAGCCTTTTAGCTTAACCTTGAATTCCACTATGAGATAATTAATGAAGGGATATGCAGGTGTCTCAGAGATTGCTCTTTTAGAAATACAAACCAATTCACTTCAATTCTAGGCAACAACTCCAAACTTGGTTCTTTACTGTAACTGTGACGGTGGAAAATGTTTCTATCTGAAGAGTGTGGTTTGGGTACCTTCCAGAATCTTTAGTTTTGAAGCAATTTTTGCTAACTGTTAGTGCTTCAGAGGGTACATATGCTAATTCATGCATGCCTTTGGAGGAGAACAAGAATGCTGAAGGACCCATTGCTGGCCTCAGCATGGGGAATCCCACTGAAAGAGCAGAATGAGGCTCTTGGGCAGTGACCCAGTGGCTTTCACAGTAACACAGCCTAAATTGCAGTGGCTAGCAGGACTGGGTTGACCATGGAGCAGCCTGATTCCTCCTGGTGCCAGAAGAAGGGGAATAAAGGTGTGTTTTGGGAGGGGAAGACCTAGTGCTGTACCGTGGCTGAGCAAGTGTCTCAGTCCCTGCATTGGCAGCGGCATCGCTGTGTCCTCCCTCACCAGTAACTGCAGCTCCAGCAACTCCTGCTTATCTGCTGCCCTGAAGTTACATGTGCCATAACATCTGCTCTCACTGCGTGTTCAAAGGCTCTCAGGACAGAGTGAACCTGCAGGGATCATATTCTCACTGGAGGTGTAAAACTTGTAATGTATTATAAGCATTAGAAGAAGGTGGGTGCTGCTGGTGTGTTTGAGATTTGGCAGCAAAGTCTTAGGTATTACTAAGGTGTTATAAAACAAGTATTTTTTTTAAATGGGAACTTTTCTTTGTCTTTTAAAAAAGACCTATTGCAAGTCTAGTGAAACTTTTAGATAAAGAAGAAAGATTTGTATTCGCTCTTTCAGACTGTAGTTGTATTTTTCACTTCGGTCATAATATCCATGGATATATTTTTCTATATGCAAAGAATATGGAAGAAATAGGTAAGCTTCTGGATGCAGCAACCTTTCTCCAGGTCGTTGGGAGGAAGACTTAATAGTCTAATAAATATATCATGTCTACTTACCTTGTCTTAATAGCATCCTTGGATCCATGAGTTTACAGAGTCCTGCTACTGTGCCAATGGCAACGCATGCAGTTTGTTATTTATGTCCCTTCACAAAGAGGTCAAACAAACATAAATGTTTTTTTTTTATTGCCTTTTCATTTATTATGTTTGAATTCTAGAGAGGTAACTGAAGTCCTGTTAGCTCCATGTGATGATGCAGTGAACTTGTGTATGTTTGGTGGGGTTTTTTTGTGGTTTTGGGGATGGGGTTAGTTTTTTTTCAGGGGTGGTTGTTTGGGTTTTTTTAATGCTTTTCTTTTAGGGGGGTTGTTTCAGTCAAAGGATTCATGGCGTGCTTTTTTGGGTGCCAATAGTCTTCAGCCTGCCCTTGAGCCTTCCAGACGCTCTTCAGCCTGTGTGGAAGTGGACTGTTCCCTTGACTCCCACTGCATCAGACTGGCATTAAATGTTTGCTCTCCTGCTTGTGTGCGTTACAGGGTTAGTGCCCAAACAAGTTCCCTTTTCATTGACAGATGAAATAACAATAGCTGGCATTAAGAGAAAGCCAAGTATTTTCTCTGGGTTTCCCTGAAGGGCCTCCTTTTTCTTTACTGTCTCTGCTCAGAGAAACCTGTACACCTTCTAACTCTGAGGGTGCTGCTGAGATGCTCTGACTTCTGAAGACAGAAGTAGGTCAGCACCTGTGTGAAGATTTCCATCCACTTCTTGTGTCTGCTAGTGGGAGCCTCCCTGTAAGGCTTTGCAAATGGTCCCTGTCAAGTGGGGTGGTCCAGTCTGATGTGGGCAATCTTGAGAAGCCAAAGAAGAGTGTGAAACATCCACTGCATCAGGAAGGAGAGCAGAAGAAGGAGGTCCTGGTGGACTGTCCCATACTTGGTGTTCATGTGCCTGTTGAAGTCAAAGGAGGAGCAAGTTGTGACCAGCTGGATGATCCTGAACACACCTTTACAGGTGCCTGATGTCACAGGAGCGGCCCTGGTCTGGCTGTCAGAAGTCAGCACCTCGCCTGGGCTGTAGGAATGTCCTAATTAGTTGCATGTTCACAAGCTGGTTTAACCAGTTGAAAGACAGAATTTTAAGGCCTATTTTAAAGCAATATCTGACATAGTAGATGTTATTAGCTGAAGGGGTTATTAAGAATAAATAAAAGGGTGGATTTTCTCCCTAGTTTAATCATGGAAGAGAGAGTTTAAAGGGACGTATTCACCCACTGTCTCTGAAGTGAGGAGAGAAAAAGCTTTGAGGACTTTACTGCTGTCATTTCTCATTTGTCTCAATTATTCTATTGGATTAAAAGAAATACCTTATTGATGTCACTGATTGAAAAATCCTATGCAACTATAGAGAAAAATGATAGTTTTGTGAGAAGCTGCAGCGAAGAACAAGTCTCTGCAATCTTAGATGCTCTAGGAAAAAGCTTATTTTTCAAACAGGTATCCTCAGACCAGATGTCAGCTTTGTAGAGAATCCTTTCTGAATATGAACATCTGGAAAGAGTGGGAGACCAAAAGAGAAGGGAAGCAAGCCAGCCAGCCAGGTTTTTAGGGCTATGAACAGATAATCTTGGATATAGTGCTTCATGTGGTAGCGAAGCAAGGCTGATAGGTGCCAGGTCTGCTCTGTTTTTATCAAAAGTGGACACTTTTTTAGTACTTAATGCATTTTCTTAGTGAGTATAACTAATGTGATATCATCTCCATCTTCCAGCAAAATGGGAAGTGTCTGCAATGTGGGGATGGAAGAATATAGGGCTCATAGGGCTGTGAAGCTTTGCAGTGTTTCTCAAAGAAATTTTGCATGCTTAAGCATTCCATGATAGAAGCTTAGGGCAATTTTCAATTGAGTTTCTTCATATAGGTATGTGTGTGAGGGTGTATATGATGTTTTAAGTGCTGTATGAACAGAGGTTTTCCATTACTTTGAGTGGTCTTTATTCAACAAGGTGCATATACCCACATGTGCTTATAGCAAGTTGAGTCTGAGTTTGGTGGGAGGATTCATGTTTTTGAATATAGGCATGTTGTTTGTTCTTGTATTTCCTGACTGTTGTTAAGAGGTTTGCCAGAGGAATCTCTTCCTGTTTAATTGCAGAATGGGTCATCTGTGTCTGAGCTGGGAGCCCTTTGAGAATTAAGCTTGCAAAATCAGGACTAGTATTTTTTGCATTTTTATTTTGATCTGTACAGTACTCTGAGAAATAAACAGCAGAAGAGCTCACCCAGGTTTTGTAGGTGCCTTCAGGAAAAGTACAAAGAGGAAGTCTTAATTAATACTCCTTCAATAAAAGTATGAAGAGGAAGTCTTAATTAATACTTTGTCAATAGAGATGAAGTCACAAAAAGTAGGCAGCTTGACTAACAGTCATTCTGATTTCTTTCCTTGGCTAGGGATTAGTGGCTATCATCTTGTCAATTTTTATTTATGGCAGTGACTTGTAGCCTTTAGTTTATAGATTTCTTATTAATTCAAGGTCTTTTGTTTTGTTTCCAAGGTATTTTTGATTGTTAGTTTGTCTTTGCTAGAGGTGTACAGCTAGAGCTCCTTGGTGAAGCTGATGCCAAATAGCTGTTGGAAGGTCTGTAGGGACTTGCTTCTTGGCTGCCTTTCAAGTGCTGTATGGCTGTAAAATGTTTTAGTGTCAGAATCACTACATCTATCGTTCTGCTTTTCTCTGTCAATAACTAGTCTCATTCAGTGACATTTTTGACCTTAAAAGGGGAAAGCAGATTTATCTGTGTGCCAGCACATGCGTCTTTTCAATTTTTCTGCTCAGATAATTGTTGGGCTTCAGGTTTCAGGCTTAAATTAATCCCAGTGCTGTCTTCCCAGTCTCCTCAATGTTTGTGTTGAGAGAAAGGCCAGAGCATATCCTGTCTGTTGGGAGCCACTGGACACCAGTCATCTGGTGAGATGTAAGAAAAGTGAGCTACAGACTTCAGTGTTGATTTTTGTGATGAGTGACTGGGGTAAAAAGGAAATAATTTTGACAGAACTTTTCCCACTAATTAGGAAAATGTTTAACAACTAGGATGTGCTATTTCAATCTTTTCCTTCTTTTCTTGCTGGGAACACTTTTGCTCAGTGGCTTGTGCACCTATTTCCAATTCCGGAGGATTTTCCATTGCTTTGAATAATTTACACTGCCTCTTGTCCTGGTGAGTAACAATCCACTAGTGTGATGATCCTCAGCTTTCTTTACTTTGCAGATTGGGGCATTTCCAGTGGAAATACAGCAAATATAAGTGGTGCTTTTCACTTTTATCTTTCTGTAGACCATTTGGAAAGGAGTTCACAGATCACCTGGGGACTTGCAGACCCCAAGTTGAAAAGCCCTGACCTTGCCAACCTCAGCCTTTAAACTTCTGAATGTGCAGGTACCTGCACAGCTGAAGCTTGTGCTCCCCTACCAGTGCGCTGCAGACTTATCAAACCTTCCCTTCAAATAGTTCAGAATTTGTCATCTATGAGAGCTACCCTGAACCTCAGTGCTTGCTCTGCACCCTTTCCCCTTCCCTTTGCTTCAAGGACATGTGTGGTGGTAACTTTTGGAGCAGCAGGGATGGCTGGCACTTCAGGGGCTGTAGGTTGGAAAGGTTGGTCCAAACATTGCTCCTTGTCTTGTGTTTGAGAGCACAAGTTCTCTGGGGCAGAGAGCTTGGTGGCTCTCTCAGACTGATGTGCTGGGCACTGCAGTGGGGAGCCAGCGCTTAAGTCTGTAAGTGCTCTCTTAGTGCAAAACCTTAGATAATTATACACATATATGAGGTTACCTGTGAATGAGAGGTAATCTGTAAATAGGCAACCAGGCAAAGAATTCTTGCTCAAAACCTGCCTGGATTTGCTTTACCTGTTTTCTCACTGCTTGGGCTGTGGTAATTACTTCTCGTGGCAGTCCTCAGCTGGCTTCATGAATGAGTTGCATACGTAAGTCTTTTGAAAGCTTTAGTAGAGTTATGGTGAGTTTGCAATCACACATACTGAGATAGGTGCTTGATTTGAATCTGGAGCCATAAACACATAATACTTCATAAATGGCTATCCTTACCTTATTTGCTCTGGTTGTTAACAAAGAAAATGAAAACAGGGCCCATTGTGTCAGTAGGCACGAGAGGCATCGTGTCATACTGTCCCAGTCTGTGGTATTGCACTCCAAGTGTATGCCATGTAAAACTAACTGTGGTTGCACAAAAGGGAACTGGAGCCTGTAATGGCTTATATGGTGTTTCTTTCAATAAACTTCGAAATAGTGATTCTTGTCTGACATTACCTGTAGGTTTTAGTACTGCCTGTGACTTTTTGCAGGCTTGTTCTTTTCTAATTATGGTAAGAAAATATGAAATTTGCACCTCAAGGCAACTCTGCATCTTCTACTGAAGCATGTTTGTCAGTATGGTCCTTTTCAGGTATTTCAATAGGTTCTTTTCTCTCTGTGGCAATGCCCAGAGGTACATCTGGGGAAGTAGGGGTGGAAGCAGAAGTGGTATCTCATGGGTTATCTTTCTTTACCCTTCCTGAAACCATACATTTTAGGGCTTGTGTAAAATGACTAAGGTTGCTTTCAGTGCTGGGCTCCTTGATTTTTCCTGCATATGTTTCAGCTGAACATAAATGTATCTGAGCTAGTTTTGAGCTAGCCAGCTCAGGTGTGGTTTGCATTCTTCAACTCCAGCAATAATTATGGTTTTCAGCAGTATCTAACTCCCCTTGCCACTCAAGCAGCCTGTGATGAGCTGCTGCAGTAAGTGACTTCAATCCCTAGATTAAAGCTAGCTCAGGCTTATCTAAACTACACTGCAGCACTGGAATACTGTAACCCTCCTTTACAAACTGAGCTGTTGCAGTGAATTCCTCAGGGCTTTTTGCTTCCTGCCTTTTGAGTTTCTTTTTCTGTGAACTTACCAAGTGTGGCTTTTACCTTTATCCATGACTGACCTTTTCTCAATGCTGTCTCTCTGCTGAAAAGCTTGTGTGAGCATGTAAGCTCTTCTCATCTTCTCTACCAGTGGCTTTGTGCCAGGATCACCCCAGCCTGATAGAGTGCCCATAACAGCCTGTCCCTTCTCAGCCTATCCACCCCATTGCCTTCAGCACTGTCATCCTTCTGTTGGCTCTGCTCCAGCTGCTTCTACAGTATCCACCTTCTTCAGAGATGTCTTGTCCCTCCTGATGGCTCCAGAAATTTCATTGGCTGCCTTTGATGCTAGCTGGGGCTGAGCCTTCAAAATTTGGCTCTTGGAATGGATATGGTGCTATTTTGCTTTGGAGTCAGACGATGTGTTTTCTAAAGGGCATGTTTTTGATCCTTAGAAACATGAGGTGGTTAAGGCAAGGCATGATGCCAAACAGCGTGGGAAAAATGGGGTTGAGAAACCAACCACTGGGACCTACTGGGTGCTTGAGTCAATCTGTACCAGTGTTGTCCCCAGTTTGCCTTTTCTCTCTTTTTTTTCTCTTTTTTTTTTTCCCTTTATTGAGGAAGGCACAGATGCATTTTCAGATATTTGACTGCAGGACTTTAGTCCCTCCTTATTCTTAGCAGAAACTGCACTTCCCTCTGTATCTGCACTGCCACAGTAGTTTGAGCTGGTGTGGATCAGAACTAAAAAGGTCTCACAGCCTTTTCTGTCCCTTTTGCTCCAACACAGAAGCCCACACTGAACCATCTCAGAGGCAAGAACATGACCTGGAGTGAGGAGCGAGGAAAAGAGAGTTCAGGATAAATTACTGTGAACTTGCTACTTTATCTTCTCTGTCTTATAGTCTGCAAACAAATACGCATAAAGTAATTTCTGTGGGAAGGGACTTCCAGAGGTCTCTGGTCTGACCTCCCACCTGCAGCTGTAACATCAGGCTGGGTTGTTCCCATCATCTAACCCTGTTGAAGGCAGCAGCAGCTCTGGTGGATCTTGTGGATGATTTCCACGATTCCCACATTTTTTTCTGTGGACAGATCCTTATGGAACTTTGGCTCCTGTGTAACAGGTTCCCCTGGTCCTCCTGCCTCCAGTTGCTCTGGGTGATGGGAGACCCAGGAGCAGCCAGCGCCGTCTGGCTGTCTCTTCCACCCACACTGTTTGGACACCAGCTTTTCTGAGGCAAATGAGATACCTTTTTGGAATGCACAGCTATGAACAAGATTAGGCAGTTGGTGCCTTTTGTTGCAATGTGTTTGTTCTTTTTAAAAAAAAAAAAAAGGATAAGTCCCCCCAAAATGTTGGCCTGCCTCAGATACATTTCTGTGTTTTGACAGATCCTTAAGGTGATTGACAGAGCCATAGTTGCCAGCAGCTTTTTATATGAGCTTTTCTTGCCACAACGGCTTGTCTTGGGAAAGACATATTTTTCTGCCAACCACTTAATCCATGGTTTAAGGTTTTTTTTAAAATACCCAGCAATAACTACTTTAGGTAATCCTGATAGATCTTTTGAAATGGCCAGTAAACCTGCCCTGTCTTTGATTTTAAATGCTGAGAAATTAGGTTGTAATAATTTGCTGAATGGAAGTTATGGAAAACAAATCAACAAAATGTTCTTTCTGCCTCTCATAGCCTCATTTTCCCACTTTTGTGGCTTTTCTGTCTGCAGCTGACTCGCTCCTTGTGCAACCACAATCCTTTTACTCAGCTCATTAAACCATGCTTTTAGTCTGGGTTTAGACTCTGAAACTACTCTTAGAGAGCATTCCTTCTTATCTCCTTTCTTTTATTCTTACCTCAACTCTTTGGCAGAAAGCACTTACTGGAAGCTACAGGCCTTGAAGTTGGTCTCAGAACAGAGGGGAGGAGACATTGACCAATCAATGTTTCTGCAGCCTGATGGATACCCCTCTGGGCTATGAAAACATGTGATTCATTGGCTTTCAAAGAATTCATCTTCTGAATAAATGATTTTTTAAAAAAAGCAGAAATACATATATATTTTTGCATAGTAATGTCAGTAAAAACACAGAAAGTGTACAAAGTTTGTGAGCACTTTGGCCCACATGCTACAATTTCTAATACAATAGATCTGTTAATCTGTTCCTGATGCAGGGTAAGATCGGTTGTGTTCAGTGTGCCTGGTCAGCAAATTGGGGCATTTCCACCACAGTGGATCTGGAAAGGAACTTGCTAAAGGAGGAAAGAAAGTAGATGGATGACTTGTGTTTTTAGGAGTTGTTACCTAAACCCTGGTGGGTTATTGGAGGAGGCAGGCTTGGTAACTGTAGAGCTTCCCATCCCATCTTACATAAAAGATCCAACTTTTATTTGCATCAGTGGGAATCTCCCAGTGGCAGTAGGAATTATATGGTGTTTCTGGTGAAATGAGAATTAGAGATGCCTCAAGATAAGAGGAATACAGGAGAAAAAGAATATATGAAACATGGACTTTGCGCTTTGCCTTATTCTTTCTTCTAATATCCATTTCCTTGCTCTTTACCCAAGAAGAGATGTTTTGCTGTTGAATTATTAACAGATCAGCTTCTGAGGATTCAGCCAGAAAGTACTTTCTGAGTCTCCAGGAATGAGAGTGCGCTTTCAGAAACAATTTGCAGCTTTCAGCATGATTGTAAAGATAACATGAATGATGACAGTCTGGTAAAAAAAGTGATGAAGCCAAACTCACCCTGGACTCAGCAAAGAGGGTAGGTCACACTTTTTACTGTTACTGCAGGATAGCTATGAAGGCTGCTGGTAAATTTGAATATTCATGCTACTTAGGTGCTAGAAAGAGTAAATACATTTTTTCTATTATCTTCTGAACAAACTAGCTTTCTTTGTAGTATTGTAAGCAGCTGTTTTCAGTGAATTGTAGAAGGTACAGTGGACCAAAATCAAGCAATTCTCTGCTAATGTGTTCCAGTTATTGTTTTACATTTGAACAGTTGAGAAACTTATGTGTGTAAGCAAGATTTGCTGCCAACTGAGCCATATTATATACCTTTTCTGATGGTGTAACTCATGCAAAATATGCTGTCCAAAGCACCTCTAGAAATACAATATAGTGGCATTTGCAAGCCCAGGCAAATATATACAAGATGTTCTACATTTCTAAATGTAGAATCCAGAGCTGCCTGTCTGACTAATACATTGGTAAGGGCATGCCTGACTTTATTAGACAGAAATCCGTTCTTTTACTTTATCAGATAGGGGTCTGTTATCTGGCTTTATTAGATAGGAATCTATTATTTGGCTTTATTAGATGGCTTTTCTTGTTTATTTGTGACCAGCTAGCAGTGTCTGGGCAGGCTATCTCGCACTGTTAGCACCTGACTCCTTGAAAGTAAAAGTGTCATCCTGGTTCTTTGAAGGTTTGCAAAATTTATTGGTTTGCATCATAAACAGGGAGGGGGGAAATGTAGATGTTATGTTAAAAGGATTATTGTTGGTGCAGCTTGTATTTCCTTCTTTCAGTCTACTTGCCACTCATGGAAATGTCTTCCTTCCCCATTCTGCGTTTGTATTGGGTGTCAAAATGTCTATTATTGGTGGTGGTGGCCTGGGCATCTCACACTCCTGGCACTCCAGGACTTCCTGCTGATGACTGGACAACGCTGAGAATGCAGATGCACAACAAACACAATTAAAACGTCTTTGTTCCTAAGAACATGTTTGTTAGGTATATTTAAAGGCAAGGGTGTGAATCACCTTCAGAACTACAGTTGGGTTTTTTCTTTGAAGGTCACAACTTTTCCACTGGAACAGTTCTTGTGTATTTATTCTGGCTGACAACTAGACCAAAGGGTTTTCTCAGCCTTCTTTATGCAGCAGCCAAGTACTTGGACATTTTCTGTCTAAAGGATGGAAAAATATTTGAGAACATACTCAAGTTGGTAACAGAAAGGTAAATAGAAAAGAAATAAATAGAAACAAACGCAGGAACTTAAGCTTCCTCTTTGATTTTTTGAAACTTAGAGTGTTTTGTCAGTTTGGTATGTTTGGGTTTTTTTCCTGTAAACTGATGGGTTAAGAAAGGAAAAATAAAACAGAAGATGGTAGAATACCAATGTGAAAAAGTCAGAGAACTAGAAAAGATGCAAGGAGATGCAGGGACACGTATTCTTGAGATTTGGAGAATTATTTTTGCATGTACCAGCTATTGTAAAAGCTGACTGAATTATGAGTCACAGGAGAAAATGAGTATAGCAAGGATGTTTTTCTGTCTTTTTTTCTGATGTAAGGATTTGAGCAGATGAAATTAAAGTATTAGGAGGTAAGTGTGAAGCAAACAAAAGAGCTATATTTTCAGAAAACATAATAAAACAATGAAAAAGTAATGTTTTAGGATTTTTATATTCTCTGTATCATATATGAAATATTTCTCATAAAACCAAAAAACCAACAGAACAGCCTTTCCCCCTAAAACCTGAAAGTTTTTCTCTTCAAAAGTAAATAGATACGTTCACAGAAGAAAAAATCTGGCATATACAAGAACTTCTTTGTGTGCTGCCAGACCATGCCTGGCTCCCCCTGAGAGAGTTCAGAACTGTTTTTTGTAGCCACAGGTGGCTCCCAGCAGAGTTCACCAGAGGGACTGTGTGTGGAGATGCTCCCTTTTCTGTTCTGTGTAGCACGGGTGGTTGCTGAGTCTCTAGGGCTGTGTGTACCTGGCCTGTGGTCTCAGAGCCATGAGAGTTTAACTTGGCTGGGAGGTGGGCAGCAGGACTGGAGACAGGGGCCCCTTTTCGATGAAAGGCAAAGCACAAGGTGAATTGAGCAGAGGATCCCATCCTGGAAATGCTGGTTTGAGTTCCCCGTTGTGGGCTGAAGAGGGTCAGTGCACTGGTATGCTGCCTATTATATGATCTTCCTTCTACTTTTACAGATGCATCATTTTCTTCATCTGATAATTTGTTTCAAGGACCAGTAAAGCGAGTCTGAGGAATTTGCCCCCATTGCTGAAAGAAAAGCATGGGGACCTCCCAGGAGCTTATTACAGAGTTGTCAGGACCTACATGAAGCCAGGGGTTCTTGCTGACAGAAACTTGTTACAGAAGGAGATATTTGCTACAGTATTCAATCAGAATGGGCTGTTTTATTTAAAAATGCTGAGGTTGGAACAAACTGAGTGCAGCGTATTAGTGGGCTTTGGGTCCTGATCTCTGCAAATGCCAAAAGAGGAGATTAAATGTTTCTTCACAGGGGCAGTTACAATGACTTTGGTGTGGTTACTTATGTGCATATTTTCCATAGCATGACCATGAAGTACGCACGTTTGGGATAACATGTAATCTAGGGAGGTGAGGAGAGTTGTTTTGTCACATCTTTTGAATAGCATGAGCAGAAAAAAGGTAACAGGTCATAAATACTGCCAATACAAGAAAAAAAGTAATTTATCTGTGCCTCCCTGTATGATGTAAAACTGTTTGACAATTAAAAATGTATTTACCGGAACAGAGGGTCTCACACAGGATCTCATTTAGGATTTTTGCTCATTTCTGATTGTTGCTTAGGGATTTTTTGGTTTTTGTTTTTTTCTGCTGGAATAATTCAGCATGGCAAATAACAGCATGAAACTGAAACAGTCATAATGGGCTTTTTTTCTATTAGTTTTATTCCTTAAGGTTGGGTCTGCCAATAAGAATGACTTCCCAATTTTGGCTTGTTGTATAGGTCTATATACAACAGGTAGGAGGAAGGACAGCAGTAGCTAGCTCCTCTGTAAGTAATGTATTCCCAAGAAGCAAGATTCTAACTTGAGAGAGGCCTTTCTTACACCATCTCATGTGGTGGTTTGAGAAGCAGTTACTTGGAAATCTTTCTCTGCCCAAATCTGCTCAAGGGCTGGTTTCGTGAGATGCAGTGAGCTGAAGAAAGAGCTCATCAGTGGGCTCCTGAGACTTATCTTGTGTTGGCACAAGCTATAATGGGATGTCCCCAGGAATTACTTTGCTTTGCCAGCTGTAGAGAAAACAAGCAGCTGAGCCATGCATACCCTTAACATGGCAAAAATTCCAGGAGTAGTGGAGACAGAGGAAGGACTCACTTCCACAGGTTGGGGTGTAAGATCCAGCGCATGTAGGGTGTTGACAATTTGCTAGGGTAGTAAGAGAGGAAGCTGAGCATGTTAGGGACTGCATCCTTAGCTGCTGTGCTTGTGTGCAAGCCAGGCTGATGGCAGCTTTAGGAACAAGGCTTGCAGATGTTGGTGTGGCAGGCTGAGGAGAAAGAATAAATTTTGGAATGTTTAGTTCTTTGCAGTAGTTTTTCCTTGTTGTGGTGGCTTCAGCATTATTGAATATTATTCTTAAAATCACACCCTTGTTTCTTTACTAGTGTGGCTCAGCAAGACCATGTCCTACAGTGGCAACACACCCTGTGAAATGCTACATCCTAAAGGAAAGCTTTAAATCCCAGGGGTGCTTTGGGATAACCACTTACTTATGCTTCAGTTTGCTGGGTAGTGCACCAAACAGATTTTTGACATATCATTTATTGCAATGATACCTGCAAACACAAAGTGAGATTGTATATTAAGGTGGATTTATGATGTAACTGCATGCAAGGGAATCAGGTCTTCAAGCTTATGAAAACTAAAAGTTTCAGAAGCAAATCCTAATATCAGAGTTTAGTCATTTGTGTGAGCTGGCTGGCCCAGGTAGCCAGATTGGTGGCAGAGACATCATCACTGCATGGAATACATCTAATGTTAACTCAGTGTTATAGAGAGCTGAGGGAGGAGAGAATGAAAAGAAAGGAATTGGACAGAAATAGAAAAAGTGAAGACAACGGTTGGGATATAAATTCACTTGGAGACGAAAGCCAATGTAAGTCATCCTGTGACTCTTGTACATATATGTGTGTACATTGTGCTGTGGTGGTGGTAGTATATCCCCATGTGGCTGGAGTTCCAGTGCTTTCACCTTTGTGTAAACAGAATGTTGAAAAGACTCTCTGTCTAGAAGATTTAGAAATCATTTGTAAGCTTAATGTGATATTGAATACAGAGTATTTATTGATCAAAACCTGAATAGAGTAGGCAAGGAGTGGCTTCTTGAGGAGCTGGGTATTACCACTTTGTTTTGTATGCCCAGTCTTATTTCCTTCCTAGCTTTTCTTCCCCATTAAAAGCTCGGATGAGATAAGATGTATTAGTGTGGAATCCAGTGGCTTTCCTTGCCATTGCGTGGGGTTGCTTTGCTGAGTATTTTGGAGGATTTATCCCTGTGGGTTCTGTTGGCATTATAGGTACTCACTCTCCGCTTCTAAAACAGTGGCTGAACTTTGTAAAATCAGGCCTTTATCTTTGCTTTGGTAAGGTTTTTTATTGCAGAGCAGCATTCCAGCAATGTGCATCTTTACTTGCATTGATCTACATAAACCTACTGGTTTTGCTCCCTCTCTCACTTCTGTCATAACTTGGACTTGATCTCACAGGTCTTTTCCAACTTAATTGGTTCTGTGATTCTGTAATGGCTGTTTTTGTCCATCTTATTAATTGCCTTGTGGATGTGAAGATATGTGTGTCTTGCTGAATCACTGGTAAAGCCTAGCTTATTTTGCTCTAAGTCATTTCTTGAGTTTATGTTGCAAAAGGTAAACCCCTTTGATGCAGTCCAGAACAGAAGTTCACCTATTACAGGTGTAATTATCTCAGTGAAGAATGCAGCATGGTTAAGTCCTTCTGTCAAGCTGGGCTGTGTTTTAGACCTATCTGACATGTAAAGAAGGCTAAGAAATATCCATATTCTTCTCCCATGACCTTGTTCAAAGATGATACAGCACCTTCCTCCTCCTGCTTTTTCTTCCTGCAAAACACACATATTTTGATTAAGTGCTGACTTTGCCACTGCCTTCCCCCCCTGCAGTCCTGTGAGCAGTTTCAGCTCGATGAGGAATGCTTGATGTAATCTTCTGAAATTAGGCAAGTAGGTGTGTTGTGCTTATTAGCCTGCTAGTGGCCGTTTAGCTATTTTATCTCAGTTATAATTAAAATAGTGTTACCAGGAAAGGAGTGAGAGGGGGCGGGTCAGGAAGCTGAAGCTGAATCCAAGGTGGGATGTGTTTGGACTTGTGGATGGGAAGTGTCTTGCAAAGATGGTGCCTATAAATGTCTTCTAGCTATTAGACTACCTTTATACTAAAAAAAGGAGACTTCTGGTTTCAAAACATCCAATTTACACTTATCTGAAGAGTTTTTTTGCCACTTGGTGCAAAGTTCTGCATAACTCTCCTCAAATCGCTCCCACCAATGTATGAGGTGTGTTGGTCAAACTGAGATAAAGCATTTTCCTCCTATAAAACTATTTATTTTCCCCTAGAGAGAGGTGGGAAAGGTGCATGGCGTTTAAATGTGACTAGCAAAGCATGTCTGCTTGGTTTTGAAGTACTTTGTTTTAGGATCTCACACAGACAATATCTTTCCTTATGAGTTATGACTGACTCTTCAGACCTCAGGGAAACCAACTGTGCTTTTGTTTCAACTTCTTCATCTACAAAATAAAAGTAAGATTGAAGACCTTGCATGCCCTTGTCCTGTTATGGGATTCCTTTGGAGTGAATTTGGCAGTGGTGTTGATGGAGGGCTTTTGAAAATGGCTGGTGCTCTCTGTGTCACTGTTTGTACATCCCTGGAAGATCTATGTATAGAGGAACCTAAGCCAGTTCAGAATCACATCAAGAGGCTGGGAAATCCCTTCTGTCTAAATTAGTGCATTTGAAGTCATAGAAGTTTATTTGTGGGGGTAAAATGACCACCATTTTAGAAGTAACTGGTAATGTCATCAAGGGAGTAGTTAAAGTGTTGTAGCATCCTGAATGCTGAGGAAGATAAACCAAAGCTGTCCTTGCAGAAAGTGTGCAGAACAGTCCCCTTTGCTCTGCAGGAAAACAACCAACCTTGTGATTACCTTTGGTGGGCCAGATGTGGCCTTCTGCCAGAAATCAGTGACAATTAAGAGAAGAACCAAATTTTGCTTCTGAATAGGGCAATAATGACGTAAGTGAAATTTTTGAAATGTTCTCATAGATTATTTTAACAAGTGCCATTTCTTCAGATGAAATTGTGGACCAAGTTGTTTCTGGCAGAAAATGAAACCTGATTTTTTGGGGAGGGGGAAGGGGACTGGAGCAGAGCAACAAACCCAGAAAGGCACTGAACATTGGCAGCTCTCTGGTGAGGAAGGAAACTGGCTGTAGGTATTGTCAAGGAAGGGGTGCTGCTTCTCATAACCCACAGGAAAGGGTGTGAAATGTGGTAATAATTGTAGGAAATAATTGTCGTTGTTCTGGCTGGACTGCGTCCTACGCAGTGAACAGAAATAAACATGGATCTCTCTGAATCTCATCACTGTGCTGGTTTAGCCTCGTGGTACAGTGAGAAAGGAAATCATGAAGTAAAAGGGATCTTGGCAGGCTTTAGTTTTCCTCTGCAGAGAGGTGGAAAGGAGAGCAGAGTTCAAATGTACTCTGCGAAATGTGTACATTCGGTCTGAAGTATTTCAGAGTCAGGCAGAAGGCAAAACACCTATATAAATTCCTGACTTGTGCCTGTGGGCTACATCTCTTTGGGGTTCTGATATTAATGCTATATAAAAGTCTTGGATGTTTTAACTCTGTCTTCCCTAAGGTTTTTCTGCTGCGCATGAGGAAACTTTTCTCCTTGAACTTTGATTTGTCTTCACATCTTCTCTGTCTCAAAACCCTTTCTTGGTCAGGTCAGTATCTTTCACCACCTGTATTTGGCTGCTTCGCTTTCAACTCTCCTCTTATCCCCTGATCGTCACTGACCTCTCTTGCTGTCCTGCTGGCACCTCCTTGGTTCAGTTCTCACTGCCTCTTTGCTGGGCTGTCCTGTACATTCCTATTGGCGCTCTCTCATCAGTCTGATCCCTTGCCTGCTGTAAATCAGCCTGCTCCATGATCTTGGCTGCCCTTTCCATATTGCTCACCTGTTCTCCCTTATTCATCTCGTCCCACTTAGCCTTTCATTGCCTTTCTCATGATGTTCCTCTCAGTGTAGCTTACTGGTGGTATAAGCTGTCTTGTTACCCTCCCTCCCAAACACCTTCTTAATCCCTTCACAATTTTGGCTTGTCCTGTCTCATTTGGACACGTGGTGAGTATTTATTTAGTCTCAGCCTCTTGCTCATCCCATGTGTCCGGACTAAGCCTACAGTCTTCAGCTACAAACTTTCGAGGAAATCTAATTCAGTTTTTACAAGCTCCAACCTTTGCAGGCTATAATTACCTCTTGCCGTCATCACTGAGACCTCCTTCTCTCTGGGTTACCTGACGCAGGCAGGCACGCACACAGGTGTACATATACCACATGCCTGTTTCCCCCAGGGCTTTAGCCTGTGCAACCATTGGATCACCTGTGCTGGATACCTGCTGTCACTGCCCCTTGACACAACTTTTCAGCTGCTTCAGGTTCTACCTACTTCTGCTTCTGTCTGCTGAGCCAGGTATTGTCCCTCATGTTACTCTTCCCCATCTAGGGCTTGCTTTTGTGTGTATCTGCAGCATCTTTATGGCTTGGCTGGGCCTTACTTTTGATATATTCAAATACTCTCAGGGGTTGCCTCTATTGGATACCTTCATACCTTTGTATGGAGATGCCTCTTCTTTAGCACATTCAGCCCCCTGTCAATGCCCACTGTTGACATGACTGCTCTGTTCTTGTCGTTCCCTTAGTGTCCTCCTGATCTAAGACAGGTGGGCACCTTTCTAGATAAGGACTCTTACACATTTCGTTATGTCCTAGGAAGTGAACAGCATCCTAATTTGGTACTGAAATATTTTTTAACAGTTCTTGTGACATTGCCTGTCAGTGAGATTAAATTCTTATGCTGACCTCTATTAAAAAAAAAGAAAAATCCACTTTGGAAATCATTTGCAGGGTGTCTGCCAATTTTTGGAAGGCATAAAAAGAAAGTAACCTGTCTTGGGGACACAGCCTTTTGTCAATATACCTGCTTTTTCCACCCCCAGATGCACTGTGAACATTGTCACTGCTGTTTCTTGGGTCAAATACCTGAGCCATTAAAATACAGAGGAGAAGCCCCTGTCTCATGTGAGACATGAAGTACTGTTGCTGCATTAACTCTGGTTTGGGCATGCTTGTCTGATTTCAGAGTCATTGGAGCAATTGAAGTATGCCCGTTTGTCTTCTCCCTGCTTCTCCTTGGAGGCCACCTGGCAGGTCTTCGAGGGCAGAACTTGCAATCCAGGATTGTTTGATTCAAGGTTTGAGAGCAGAAACCCAAGGAAATGTAATTTTAAATATATGAAAAATTTCTGCATATCCAGCCCATCAAGGCACCAAGGTGAAGGCTTCTCTCTCTCGTCCTTCATCCCTTTGCTCATTTTCCCCATTTCTTGGTGTACAGGAGTTCTTATACTTCAAGTAGTGGGGCAGCAGAACAAAGCAGTGGTCAAAGGAAATGAAGACCATTTATATCTTGTTTTCATTTCCTTTTTGTTCTGTTTGGTTACCTCATTCATGTATTGCAGACTCTGAATTATTAAATCTCAGAATCTCTGATTTGGCTAAAGAGTAATTAGTGTGTGCAGTAGCTTCCTGGCAGGTGCTGGAGATGTAATCAGGACCCAAGGTGCTCTTAGTAAATGCTTTGTAGAAGTGCACTTCTAAATACCATCTTACCAGGAATAAAAAGAGCCTGTAGCCATATTAAAAAAAACCCTCCTTTTGGAAGCTGAGAGGTTTGGGAAGATGGGATCAGGTATATGTAATGTTAGAGACAGTGCTCATCTGCTGGGTTTATCCTCCATTAAATTTTCAGCATAGATCCTTGTAACATAGTGTCAGCAGAAACACGGGCGAAATTTAAGGGATTACATGGATTAACATGAAGATGTGAGTTTGGGGTTTTGGTTGTTGCATTAGAGCTGAAGGAGTCATTTGGGTGCTTTACTTTGACTCATGCCCACATCTAAACATACGGTACAGCAGTTGATGGAATGCAGATAATAACTTCATTTTCTTTGCTATTTAGGTTCAAACTTGTGCTAACAGGTCCCCTCCCAAGCTTTGTTTCAAGCCCATTATGTGAACTTAGTAGAGAAATTCATCTCTCCATGCCTCAGTTTCCCCCTACTGCAAACAATAATAATAATAATAATAGGCTGCTTCTCTCTAAATGTGTTTGGAGTGTACAGATGAAAAGCACCAAATATGAGCTTGCTATTTCATTACTGGGCCTATTGCTTGTATTCAATTTGTCTGACTGTGCAATGGGAATACACGTGGTTGGGAAACCTGGGTTTCTCATATCTATCTGGGCAGCCCAGTTGGGCCAGGACCTACAGCATGGTGACCATAGCTGGCATGAGCCAGCTGGCCACTTCAAAGGGTGTTGGTGAGAAGGGAGGGAAAACTTGCAAGGGTGAAACCATGCTTAAAACCTGATTAAAGCAACCTTTTCCTCTTCTGACCAGGGAGCCTGAAAACAAGGCAGTGCTGCTTCCTAGGTGATTTCAAGCTGTATTAATAATTCAAAAGAGAAGTGAGTCAAACCAGCTAATCCATGTAAACTGTTGTCATAGGTATGTGGTGAAATCCATGTCCGTCAGCCCTGAGCAGTTGCTGTGTGAGGTTGGGTCAAGGCATACTGGTGCCCATTACCCTGAGTTGTATGAGAAGCAAGGTCACAGGGTGTGGGAATACTAATTTCTCTTTCCCTAAGGAATTGTTGATGAATGATGTTTCAGATTTGGGGGCCTAAGACGCACTCTGTAAAAGTGGATAGCATGTTTTTGCTACTTTTTACAGGATTAAACTTAGTCCAGGAGAAATCTGCTTTGGAATAGACTTTGTAATTTGGAGGCAGCCTGGAGGGCTGACAAGAATGTGTGCACTAGCCAGATGTGTCATGACCTTCTGAGGACAGGTATATATATTATAGGTATATTAGATTTTAAATTTCTATTTTGCATCTTCCCATTTTAAAGTAAATGTTTAAACCCTGCAAATAAACGAGTGTTTTAGAAAAAGGTGAAATATGGAGTGATTGTACAAAAAATTGTACTGTGCTGTAGCATTACAGCAACAGTACCAAGCCTATAGGCAAAGGCTTATGTCTTGGGTTGAAGGAGTATATAGTGTGTCCTGGTCTCACTGTAGAAACCATGTGTAGGAGGAGACAGTTTCAAGATGCAAGAACTGTTGTCATTAGTGGTTCCTCAGTGTCCTGAATCTAAGGCTGCTCAGCCTGAAAGCAGCAGGCATCAATGAGATTGGTTAAAGGAACATTGGAGCTGATTTTCCAAGTCATGTGATTTTATAATGTTTTCAAGGAAAAACCTGATTGTGGAGTCTCATGTTATTCCATGAAAACTTTGGGAGATGACAGTGGTCCAAAAGTTTTGCACAGATACAAATATAAGCATGCAGTTAGGTAAAATGAATATTAAGTATAATTAGTTCATAGTGCCCCTGAATTTAAAAGAAAATAAATATTTGATTTCATAGTTCTTATCCAGTTTATGTCAAAAGCAGTATCTTCCAGTAAAAAAGTTATGTCCTCCAGATAAAATGGAGAGCACTGATTTCTCTTTTCAGTAGGTGAAATATAAATTTGTTCATGTGATCTGAAAAAAGTCTCAGTATCAGAACATTCCAGGGGTCTGCAAGCTAGTTTCAGCCTAGCCATTTTCCTGCATAGTGTGACCTACCTGACATATTATTTGCATTTACCCCTCTGCTTTTTTCCCTTTCACATTTAATTGTTGTTTTGCTGTCCTGCTGTGTGGTGGCAGTGCCCATGATACCTTCTTCTCGGCATGTGTAGGCTGCCTTCTTCCCTCCTCCTGCTCCATATCACTGCTGTTGTCTCTCCCTGTGACCGCCACAGCTTTTATGTGAAATGGAAGTTATTAAATGTAAATGGTATCTCAACAGCAATTTAAAATGTAGGTACATATAATGAAATTGGTTTACCTGTAAAAGAACAAGGGCAAAATGACTCGTACTTGGTTTTGATGCCATAAGCAATTCCTTTTTTATCTGAATGGCCTGAATAGCTTTGATCTAGATTCTGCATGTGCTCTGCAGATACATAGGTTCTGAGAATTATTTATGCACCAAGTAGTTCATGATGATCCCAAAGCCTTTGCAGGAATGGTGTTAGAGTATCTGGCACTAACTTTTTCAAGCACCTAGCCTACACAAGGTGATTTTTTTTTCTCCCAGTTATGCTTAAAATCCAACTCCAGAACATATTTTTAAATACTAGCTAAATATTTTTTTGGTGTGCAAGCTGTCTTACTAATTCTGACTGAAGTGACTGTAGCATTAAATTACAGTGCAAAAAAGCCAGAAATATGCAGGATCCATCCCACTAGTTGTACATAATGAGGGAGGAAAACCCTGCAGCATCTTACACTTGAACCTTTGCATTCAGCGAGCCCTCATTTTAATACCTGTTGCCCTCATGTTATGTAGGACACAGTTTATATGCCAAGAAGTGGAGAAACTTGCTCTTGGTTTTGACACTTGCTCTTGATTTTGGAACTTGCTCTTGATTTTTGACGATTTTGACACTGAAAAGAAAACATAATTTCTTGTTCCTTTGCATATGTTTCTCCCAACGAAACAAGGTGTCATAGTCTGGTGGAGTGAGTGGGAAATGGAACTGAAAGCAGTAGCTGCTGCACTCCCTGGCTGGTAGGCAGCTCCATGCCTTGCTGTGATCTAGACCAGCTGTTTCTTGGCCGATGTTTCCCACTGGTGTTAGCAGTAACGAAGGTGAGTGTGTAAGCAAGGCTTACTGACTTCTGCTCTCATTAGTCACGTCACTGAAGTCATTACTGCTGGCCTCAGGAACCCTCCTTTCTTGGCCCTGCCAGACACCTCCACCTCATGGGACAGGTATGTTGGGAAGTTGTAAAATGGTAGGGTAGAGGCAGTCTAGGCATGTACTGTTTATTTTTTTTCCCTCCTGCTTAATACCTTTTCCCATATTTTCTGAAGGTCGGGAGCTGCAGAGTGCTTGCTGTCAAGCTTGCACTTGCTCTGCTGCTTTTGAAATCGGAGCTAATGTTGCCTTTTTGCAGACTTCCACAATGACTGCAGGTCTTGGAAGTTTGATGCTTCAGATTACTGAATAACTTACTGCTACTTGTGATGTATTATCCTGACTTTCAGTCATGATTCTGCAGGCTCATTTCAATGTCTGCTCTGTTTCTGAGGGACACTTGTTCCAGGGGCAGCTTTGGTCCTTCCTGGGTAGGAAATGTCTCACATGACTCTTGGTGATTCTATCAGGGGCTTGATGGGGCCAGCTTGGTATTCCTCTACAAGGAGAGTGAGTGAGGAGGGAAGACTTTGCCTTTTAGCATCTCTAATGGTTTGGGGCTGATTGAACACATACCAGGCTTGCTGCCTTTTCAAGTCCTAAGATCCTGGGAATGCTGCCGTGGTTGCAAACTGGGAGTCCTACAGCATCATGGCAAACACCACAGTCTGTGAAATGCATGCAATAATATTTGCAGCTTCTGCATGACTGGGTGGACACAATGTCTTTACAACTCTGGCCAAGCCCTGTGATAGCTGCTGGCTGCAAGAAAGTCTCATAGCTTGCAGAAAGAAAATCAAATGCCACTGTGAAAATCTCTTGTAAACCTTCCTGACTCTCCCTAGCCTGGCTGTGCCTGGCGTACTCTGAAAGTCCAGCCCAGAAAAAAGCACTGGGCTGTTGAGAATGTTGGAAAGAGGGTTTTGTGTTAACCCAGGAGTCTGAGGCTGCCTGAGGCAGATCCAGAAAAGGATCTTTGTGGACCATCACATGGAAGGCCCACCTCTGAGGAGGCTCAGCAAGCTGGTGTTGCCACAGTGCTGTTTTGCTGGTTTTCATGTGAGCCCTCCTTGGTACCAGCTGAAGGAAGGCCAGCCCTGGCAGATCACTTGTGGTGAGGACGGGTTTTGTTGGTCTGCAGAAATCCAAACTGAGAGTGATGGAGTAAAAGCATCTGCCATGGGAATGGATCTGGAGTACAGACTTTACATCAGTTCATGTGGGTAGTGCTATGACCACAGCCCTTAAACACTGCTGTTTCCCTGCTGCTGGATGTTATTACCTAGCAGGAAACAGGTGAAAAAAAGTTTCCAGGAAAAATGGATCAGGCTTTTGCTATAGGCAGTTTGGGTTTTGGCAGTTGGGGTGAACAGGCCTGTTTCCATTCAGCATCTGTTCCTCTGAAAAATAGCAGGAAATCTGGTTTTTCAATCCCATTGACACTTGTCTGTGCATTGATTCAAATGCCCCAAATATTTCACAGCTGACATAATAACAAAATAATGTTTCATTTCAACGTTGCAAATATCTGAAGCAACATTTTTTTAAATATTGCTCCCATCCAGCATGACCATTGCCAAACCAGCACTATGTGTAGCCCTGCATTATGTGAAGTAGTAGCTAGAGAAAACATTATCACCTCTCCTCTACCCACTTTGCCTCCTGCTCCCCTGTTTGGGTTTGGACATCCCTCATGTTTCCCCATAACAAAACTTTCCAGTTCCCTTAGTCCATGGGAGTGATGCAAGGGAGTTGAAGGGTAGTTAGTGTCAGTCCTGTCCAACTCCCTTGCTCTCCCCTAAACTTGTGCCTGCTTAAATGTGCTTTTCATAACTGGCATGTGAGCAAGTCTTATATGTTCCTGTGGAGTCAGGAATAAGAGGTGCATCAGGAAACTGCTGTGTTTCGAAGACTGGTGGAACTTCTCAGGTTCTGCTCTCTACTTCTAGACCAGGACAATTTCAGAGCACTAACATTTTTGCTTCTTGATCAAGATGAAGACTGGAAGCATGCAGCCCTGTGTTGTTTTCTCTATGGACGAATGAAGCGGGCCCCTGGAGGGCAGGAAGTAGAACACTGGTCACAGGCTGCCTTGCTTCCAACACTAGAAATACCTCATTGTGTGTTTTTTACCTCTACCACCCTGGAAGGGTTCCTACCTGCAAGGTTGTGCACATGTGAGCTGAACAGAGTGGTGGGTGTCACACCATTTGGCTCTGTCCCAAGTAGCACCCACTCCCCTCTACCTTCATGATTTCCTGTGTAAAAGTCCTGGGCCCAACTAATCCCTCTGTAACCCAACTGGTTTGGTTTTCCTTCACAAGTCACTATGAAATTCTGCTGCAATACAGTACTAATAGCTGCACAGCTTTTTTTCCCCTCAACACTGAACCTGGACAGAATTTTACTTAAGTGCTGAAAACCTGCAAATGTAACTTTTCTTTTTCTTAAAAAAAAAAAAAAGGTAATTTTAGCTATGTAAAGTCTATGAAACATTCAAATTTTCAAAACACACAGTCTACAACACAGGTGTGCTTCCAATGTCAAGCCTTTTTTATAGTGAGGAGATCAGAGCTCTCCTGCAGTTACCAGCAGGGCCTGTACCTCTAAGTTGCTTTGACAGTGAGCACAGGGTTCTCTCTCTGTAGTGCCTTGCTAAATGTTATACACCAAAGCAGTTTGCATACATTCAACCACCATTGTTAACTGAAGAGATTCACACACATGTGCCTCCCACTTTTTTTTCCCCCTTTTTTTAGTTTTTTGAACTGCCCTGGAGCAGACATGAAAACCACTAAAATGACAGCTTGACAGAAACACTCCACAAGTGAACAGTTTAGGATTCCTTTTTTTTCTTTTCTCCTTCCTTGACTGACTAATCTGTAAAAACAGCTGGAATGAAAAGCATCCAGCTTCAGGCTTGTAGAAAAGAAGTCTTTGGGTATTTCATTAAGTAATTGCAGCAGCTGAGATTCAGCGCTGGCTGTAGGGCCCCTTGCTGTTCCTGTGTTCCTGCTAGTCAGTCTGGCTTGACCTCACTACTTATGGCATGGGCTGAAAGAAGAGGTTGAAGGCAGAGCCCTCATGCAGAGGCCGTGGGTACTTGCTGGGCCTTTCACCACCATAACCTCATCTTCCTCTTCCTCCTCCATCTGTGGGTGCTGTGGCTAAGCCCAGCCAGAGACACTTGGCAGTGTGGTGATGTGCATGGCTCGCAAATGAGAGGCCACTCCTTTCCAAAGAATGAGCTCAGGAACACTGGCCCTATTAACTTATTTTATTTGGCATTTTTAGGAAAAAGACCCAACCCCTAACCCTCTGTTGTCAGGGCTTTCTTTAAATAGCCAGTTCTGGAAACAGGAAATTCCTTTACCTCTGGAAACAGGAAACAGATCTGACTATTACATATTTGTTTTAAATCTTTCAATTATCTGCTGCTGTGGCTCATCTCTGACTTTTTTTCCACTGCTCAGCAACATTCTCTATCTATTTCTGATAAGCCAGTATCTGGGGGTATTGTGCAAGTAAATCAACATATTTTGTTTTAAAGCTGTCAGGGCTGATGTTTTTCTGTATCCATCATGTTCATTATATGTATGAACACAAGAAGTTCTGTTCACTGAAGTTTGGTGACTCAATAAAATAATTAAAAGAAGAGGGAAGAAAATGAGAATTGGCATCCCAGAACTAAAGGAAGGACAAGATTTTTATTTTCTTTTAAGGCTAATAATCAAAGCCTAATGACAAGAAAGGACATACCAGTGGAACTGGAGTACTCTTAGAAATTCAGGGCCAGAAGCGACTTCAAGATATCTTCTAATCCATCTCCTTGCCCCCGAGACGGATAGATGTTTATCTTCAAAACCTCTGATGAGGGTGATTTCACAACTCATCAACAAATCCTGTGTTAGGCCTTAACTCTCTGTATAGTCAAAAATATTTTTCATAATACCCTCAAAAGTAGAGTTATGTGTAGAGTTTTGTTTGTGCAGTAGAACGACTGATGACCATCCCTTTTGAATGGTTATCTGGTCTTAGGACTGTATATTCTCAGGATGTATTTGCCACCTCTGTAACCTCTTAAACATTCAACCTTTTCCCTATAGATCATGTTTGCAAATGTCTTTTGGCTCTTGTTGCTTGCTTCTTGGACTCTGCCTGCCTTTTTTTGAGAGGGTTATTTCCCAGACTGGGCAAAGCCTCACAGCTGATGGGCAGAGAGAAATAGCAGCCTCTTGAGCTGTGTCTATGATACCCTGCAAGTCTGTGCTTTGGTGGTATTTGCAGAAACTGCGTGTCATTGGCACCTGACCCATTTTCAATCCTCTCTAACTTTGGTATTTTGGTGGTACTGCTGTCTTTCTGTTTTGTCCACTTCTGTTTCTGTGGAGCCCTCCTTTCTAAGCAGAGCACGGAGCTATTAAGTGTCCTGGGGATGTGTTGGCTCTTAAATAATCACAAGCGGGGCTACTGTGCCAAGTTTTGGTTTGGAGTAACTGTTTTTTCTGCTTCCAGACCTTGATGTAGCTCCAGAAAAGGAAAGGTGTTTCCAGATGCATTATGAATTAGCACCCTGGTTGCCAGCCCTTTGTAGCCAGGCCCCAGCTCTGCCTGGGTGCTGTGATGCCTCTCATGCTGTGAACGTGCTTGAGCAGGTGGGAATCTCTGTCCATGTGTTGCCTTCATGTCCAGACCGTCTCCCTGCCATGGTGCACTGGGTTATTCTCAAAGCCTCTTTCACACAGGGTAACAGTCATCTTTGCTCACCCCAGCACTGGTCTGCCCTTGACACTGAATTTGTTACCTCTTGGTTGTTCCCTGAAAGGCTGGTGGGGCATCAGTGCCTCACAACCCTCTTTCCAAAGCACCCCAAGGTGTGCAGAGCTGCAGCGTGACAGAGGATCAGCAAGCTGGATTTGCTGTCCAGCCTGTGTGATGTTGGACTGTAGAGATCTCCAGAGTCAGAGGGGAGAGAGCTCCCTGCTGCTCCCCAGCGCTGCAGCTCACCCTCACAGTTCCAGGACTCTGAATCCAACTCACATGCTCCCTGTTTGTAACCATACTTTATGCTTAGCTGACTTCTCCTGTAAAGGTCTCAGGAACAGAGATAGAGAGGTAGTGATTAACTGGTTTAGCTGCCAACAGGTGCAACTGTTGATCTCTATACATGCCCTTGGGCAGCCAAGCAGAAAGTAGCTAACCTGAGGAAGCTGGTCTTGTAAGCAAACACCCTAACCTTTAATTCACTTCTGGTTAGTACAGAATCTGTAGTATCTCATCCATTCTTTAAACATCATGTCTGTGCTGGGCACAGTGTGCTGCACTGCTCAGCCCTGCAGTTCCGCCTGGTCCCTGGCATTGGTCTGGTCCAGGACACAACTGCTTTTGATGTTAATTTATTAGCTCTCAGCAAAGGGTAGCTGCTCCTGGCAAAGGATCCTAAAACAATTGCCACATTAGCAATTAATTAAAACAAACCTGAAATAACTCTTTGTTTTAATTCCAGCATAACGTGTCGGAGCAGTTTGAGTATGCTTTGGCATGCTGAGTGGTAATGGAGAATTTTTTTCTTCTGTGTTGGTTAGTTTGAAAAATAACAACCAATTGCAGCTGAAACAATAAAGATGTGTCTTCCAGATGACTTGTAGCTCACAAAGAGTCTGCACAACTCACTGACCATTCTGATACCTCCTTGATCTGAATTAGTGTGATGGTTTTACCTTTGAAACACAACCAATGGCAAAAAAAAAAATGTGATTAGCCACTAGCTGGAGATAAGTTTCTAAGTCATGTCCCCATAAATGTAAGGGAAAAGAAAAAGAAATAGCTTTTCTTTTTTTGCATCCAAAAGAATAGTGGTATTAATTTTTGTCTTTGTCAAGTTTCTCTGGAGCCTGTTTTGGTCTGTGTTAGAGTTTACCTGAGGTCAATGGGAGCCTTGCTGGTGATTTCATCATATCTCAGTGCAGCTCTGTCATGGTGACAACTCATCTTTCCAGCTCGCTTAGGGAGGAAGCTGGAAATCCTGATTCCAAAGCAGAAGAGTGGAATAGCCAGCTAACCGGTCTGGCTGGGTGGTTTTCGTGTCATCTTCCCAAATTACAAAAAGGCAGCTGAATCTGTTTTATTGATTTTTCTGAGCCAGGGTGCTGTGTTTGTGCCAATGTTTGGGTGGCAGCTCTTGACTGTGTCAACTCACTGAGTGTGCAAATGTCATTTTGCATAGAGGCTGAATTTCCTACTTATACAGCAGTGACTTGCCAGCGCACTTCAACAGCTACATGATCTGTGCTTGGGCACAGTACTTGCTCCAGTGGGCACTTCCAAGTGGCTCTGGTCAAGGATGTGGCTTGTGGCCATAGCAGAGGAGGGCTGCTGCTAGAGTAACCTCCCAGGCTGGCCAGATATGCCTTCTGTGCTTCTTTCACCTGGGAGTTTTATTCAGAGCTCATGCTATTTAATTATTGCTATTCCCATCAATGTATACGGAAGTGTTAATCATTTTTCTAGTGTTCCCCAAGTGCTGGGCACTGAGCAGTCCCTGGGACTGCAGTGTGTGTTTTTCTAATATGATACCTGTCTTCCTGCAAATAATTTACCTGCATGAAATGAACATTATACTCCTGTTGGTTGTGAATCAGAGGATTCTTTGGTATAAAGCATGCTAGCATTTCAGAGCATGACTCATATTAAAGGCATTAAGTTTTCAAGGAGTTAAGTATGTTCATGTGTGTTTCATAGGGAGGCATGTGAAAAATGGTAAGTAGGGTCCCTCTGCTGCCTTGAAGGAGGGTTGCCCTCTTTTTTTTTTTTTTTTTTTTTTTTTTTTGGGTTTTTTTTTTTTTTTTTTGTTTGTTTTTTTTTTGTTTGGTTGGTTTGGTTTTAGTTGTTTTTTGTTTGTTTGGTTTTGGTTTTTGTTTGGTTTTTGGTGGTTTTTTGTTTGTTTGTTCGGGGTTTTTTTGTTTGTTTTTTTAAACCATAGATGATCTCTACTGTCTGCCTTTCCTTTACATAAATGCATACCTGGTAGGCTTGTTGCTGTTTGGTTGAACTATGGAAACTTTGACCCGTAGCTTCACTCTTGTATCTTAAGCATTTTTGTTATTTTCTATAAAATATGAGTGGCACATAGTGTGAAACTGTCAAATTGCTGGGTTTCTGATGGAGTAGGTGCTGTGGAAGAAGAGAATTGAGAACAGAGGTTTGTTCAACATGGAGAGGAGATGGCTTTGGGGTAGACCTTGCAATAGCCTGCCCCTGTCTATGGGTTAATGAAAAGATGGAGCCAGGTTCCAAGGGACAAAGATTGCAAACTGGAATGGGATTTTTTGAGATAATATTAAAAGAAGAAGATTTCCGTGAGGAAAACTGCACATTGATAAATTACCTAGAAGGGGGCTAGGAGCTCTGTCCTCAGAGGTTTTCAAGGCCAAAGTGGACCAAGCCTTGTGCAACATCACATTAAGTCAGGCTTGGCCCTGCTTTGAGCAGGAAGCTGCAGGCTCCCCAAGGTCCCTTCCCTCCTAACAGTCTTATTTAGTGACATTACCCATAAATACGGGGCCTGGAGGTGAGTGAACTGCAGTGTGGGCTGAGCGTCCATTCTCTTTGGTATTCCACTTCCAAATGGGAGTGAAGGAGGGACCTCCCCGTGGCTGTGCGGGCGTGTATCCGCGGTGCCGGAGCCGCTAGGGGCCCCTGCAGGAGCGGGGATGGCGCGGCCGCGGCTCGGCGCTGCCTCCCCGCCCGGCCCGGCAGCCCCGGCCCCGCACTCCCTCCCACCTCTTCGGAGACCGCAATCCTCACAGGACCTAAGCAGGATGGGGACAGGCTTTTTAGCAGGACCAATTGTGATAGGACAGGGGGTGATGCTTGTTTAACGAAAGGAGTGCAGAAATTTTTTACGGTCAGGGTGGTGAGGCACAGGAACAGGATGCCCAGAGGGGTGGTAGATGCCCCGTTCCTGGCAACAGTCTAGGTCAGACTTGTTGGTGTTATGAGTAACTTGATCTAGTTGAAGATGTCCCTATTCATGGCGGGGCCTTGGACTAGGTGACCTTCAAAGGTCCCTTCCAACCCAGACCAATCTGTGATTCTGTGAGAAGGGAGGCAATGCACTCTCCTTCTGTGGGCTCTTTGGCCCCAGTCCTCTCAGCAGATCCCCAGACAAACCCCACAGGAGCTGAGCTGAAACAGTGGCAATGAGTGCATGTCTGCCCCAGCAGTGGACCAAGGCAGATCCCTTTCCAAATCTGATCTATGTCTCAACCCCAAGAGATCCCGTGTTTTGCAATAATTTTTGCAAGCACTGTTTTTTCTGCAGACACACAAATGTGAAGTTGAAAGTATTACCTCTGCCTTTTCAGCTCTGGATTATTTTATTCTGCCTCAGTTTGTCACATTCTCTGGGAAATCTGTGCCACTTCAGGTCACTGGTACTTACTTCTTACCTATTTTCTCAGTTGGGAGGGTTTTAAGACAGAAATTACTGATGGTCTGAAAACTTCAGCTGCATAAATTTATCATATGGATTGTGTTTGGCCATTGCAAAGTATGTTTGACAGCACTGAGCTAAGTGGCTAAATGCTGTGGTGATTTATAGTCCTCTTAGGGCACAAACCTAATTATTCATTTACCTCATCAAAACAAAGAAGTTCACTGTTAATGAGGATAGTTCATCACAGCTCAGCTGCCCTGACATAGTTTGAGAGGCAGGGATAGCAGACAAGCTCTGGGAAGGGTGCAGAGAGTGGAGCCTGCATGCTTGGCCTGTTCAGGCATGGTGTTGCTGGGTGCTTGCCCTCCCCTTGCAGCCTCCCCCAGTGGGGCTTGCAGTCATTTCAACTGAAAAGGAATTAAGTTTGGGGTTTTTCCCTAACATGAATACCCCGGGATATATTTTTACAGTTTTTGGGCACTGTTAAGTATAGTGTGTGTACTATAAATAATAGCAAACATTATGCATTTAAAATCTGTCCAAAGCTGTTCTTCAAATGTAGGGTAACCAAACAATATTGAGGTACTCCTTCATATTCAAGAGCTTTATTGAATTTTGGGCAAACACTGCTGTGAAAATGGTTTATATGTAACCATTTTAAAACAAACATACCTGATCAACTGATGAAAAGCACATTTTATACTGTTCTTTTCTTTTTTACCTCTCCAAATTATTTTAGTTTTTATTTATTTTTGGTTTAGTTTAGAGGTGCACCAAATCAGATTTTTTAATATAGATGCATTATTTTTATAATCTTAAGTACAACAGTACCAGGAATGTAGTTTGGAGCTGAAACTTGAGCTCTGGACTTTCCATCCAGAAGTCAGACTTTTTATTTGCATTTTTAAGCTTGCAAAAACGAGCGAGTTAGAAGTTTTGACAAACGGTGCTTCAGCATATTGCAATAACACTCAGGCTGCAATGCCTGTCTGCACAGCTCACCACCATCTGCTGGTCTCTTTCCCTCTGCTTTTTTTTCCTCTTTATATTGTTTAGGTTTGACTGTGTCTAAACAACAGCTTGGTTTCCTATACACAGTATCTTCTGCTATTTTAAAGTACACATTTACAGACTAGAAAGGCAGGCGAAAATGTTTCAGCAATGAGAATGGTGAAAGGAAGGAAAAGCCTACTTGATCCATGACTTTCAAGGTGTGCTGGTTTAAACGTAAACCGGCAGGAGAAATGAACTCAACTCACAAAAGATTGTAAGTCAGAACTACAATTTAATAAAAAGATCACAATAAGTACAAGGGTACAGAGGGAAAAGCCCGTTTGACCCACAGAAACAGGTGTGTAACCCAGCACCCTGGGGCACAAACAGAATGGAGCTCGCCAGCCCCTGTGCTGAGCACCACCCAGCCCCTGAGTACAAAGTAAAAGGAAAAAGAAAACCTGTTGGTGAGGATGATGGTCCTGGTCTGGTCAAGAGTGGCAGTCACAGTCCTGCTGAGGCTCTGCTCCTCCTCTGGATCCGGTGAGTGAGAGCATTCAGTCCCCAAACCCCCAGTATATATATGCTTAGGTTCAGGTGGGAGTGCCCAGTACCTCCCCCAGGGTGGGGAGTTTCACAGTGGGTGAGTTACTGTGTAGGATGAGTCATGGCATATTTTTGGAAACCCTGATGGCCCATTAGCAGAAATGACCCCTCAGGCTGGGTGTGGAGGTGCTAACAGCTCTCCAGAGGGGCTTTACCACACCCGAGTCATTGGTGTGAAGACAGGAAACCTTTCTTATCTCACAGAAGTTCCCAAGCACCCACCCTGTACCCTGAGGGGTCAGGTGTGCCCCAGGAAGCTGCTGCAAATGATCCATTGTTAACAGTTCATGAGAAATTACATAGAGGGTGTAGAATACACAGTCTTAGCCACACCCACACAGTGACAAACTAGTCCTGGTCACTATAACCAGGACACAAGAGATAAATGAAAGATATATTTCTATTAGCTCTGGCTCTTGAGGCTTGTGACACACCATTTCGCATCTTATTATGATGGAGATCTAGGAGAGAAATTTAACTGCATCCATCAGTCCATCAGCCATAGCCTGGTTAGCCTGGTTGTTTCTTTCTTCATCCAAACTGCTTGGTCTTCAGCAGATGGGTTGCCCTCCCACAGCATTCTTTGTTCTTTTTCCCTTTTTAGAGATCAACTTCTGTTTCCACTATATAATCTTCCTTCAAAGCTGCTCCTCTGGCTTTTCACAGAGTTGTCTGTCCTCATTCTCCATCTCGTCCTGCTCTTCAGCTCTCTTGGGCATGCAGTGCCCTGTGGCTGGTTTCTGCTTGTATCCCTTGGTAGTGCCTCCAATCCTGGAAGGGGGAATGGTCCCCAGAATCCAGCAACCTGAAGGAATCAAGCCAATATACAGTCTTACCAACGCACAGGTGAGTGTGCCGAGACAGCAGGAATGGAGGGCAGGAGTTGTGATGGAGACAGCCAGGTCGGGGATAAGGACTAACACTGACCAGGTTCCTGCAGTGGTGCTGCCTCCTTGCCTTCTCCTGTAGTCCCCCTCTAGACTGTGGCACCGATGCCAGTCTGACCCTTTGGAGGCTTGTGTTAATTTCAGCGTAGCGGGCTGAGACATAAATGCCCCTGTTGCACAAAGGGGAAGAAAGAAGACATTTGGGAAGTTTGTCATTGATTATCTGGCAGCAAATCAGAGCAGACTTGGGTTGTGCCTCAGCCCTGATATCCCCGTGATCTTTACTTTCTAGAGCTCTAGAATAATAAACATAGCAAAGTGTGCAAGCGAGAACATGACAATCTCCCCACCCTTTCCATCTCTGTGTCTAGCTGTGATTTTCTGTGGTCCTGGGAATGTTCTTTGACCAAAGACAGTATAAATTATGGGATTTACTTCTGAGCAGCCCATGGAATAGCCTGGGGCAAGTCATTCCTAGAAGATGCTTTCCTCTTTTTGAATCTCTCATTAACATTTGGAGCTAAATACCAAAGCAGGGAAAGGAGGGAAACAAATGGGGAAATAGTTTCCTGAAAGGGGGAAGAAAGAGTTATTATTCACTCATCAGGATATTCTTAGATGTGCGTGGGAACAGCCTAACAAAAGGAGGGAGTTTGAGAGAGGCAAGCCAGGTGACAGTGATGTGCATGGGACAGTCCTGAGGGAGTTAGAGCCATGTCATCCTTAGGTAGAGACATGCTAATTATTCCTGAAGGTTCCTTTCCTATTTCCCATCTCAGTCCCCTTCTTCCAGTATAGGGAGAAGGGGAGGTGTTTACAAACTCATCAGCTTTGATTGCTGCTGTGCGAGTGTTAGTTGTGTTAGTTGTGATGTTGCTGTTACTCTGGTGCAAGCAGATTAAGGGAGGAATTGTGATGCAGAGCTGATGTCAGGTGAGATCCTGAACTGTTCATCTGATCCAATGTGCTCTTCCAGGATAGTAGAATTGCCAGGGGAGCAGGGGCAGCTGTTGTCAAAGTGATGGGGAAAATGTGGCTCTTGGAGACCTGGACAAACACTCCAATCAAGGAGTGTGTGTTGCCTGTGGGGAGGAGAACAAGCTCCTGAGTGCGTCTGGTTTGAGGCTTGAGTCAGGTTAGGAGAACAGCAAAGGATTAGAGCTTGCCGCCTCTCTCTGTTCCCTACTGTCAGATCACTTTTGACCCCACTCAGATTTAATTACTTCAGATAGGTAATTAACATCTACTCTTACTCGGTAATTAGAGAAGTGTGTGATTGCTGAGGTGGGGAGGAAAGTTGGGGCTGCAAAGTCCAGTTGTCAGTGCTGCTTTCATCCGTGTGCAGCATCCAGCAGTACAAGGTCCTAATATCCCTGTAGGTCTTCACTCCCCACGGCAGCAGCTGCAGAAGGTCTTGCTACAGGCTGCTTGGATGTGGGTTTGGCTTCCCCCCCACCCCAGTCATCTAAAATGAAAGAGTAACAAACTAGATTTTAAAGGATGATATGCAAGAAGGGCAGTTTGTGGAAATTGTGGAAATGCCATTATTGTTCTGCCTGCCTGGCTAGCAAGGCTAGGAGAGGTGGGAAGGATTGTGCTGAACTTCTGTGCCAAGAGAACTTGGGCAGTTTGATGATTATCTCTCCGAACTTTCATAAAATACTAGATCTTAGATTATAGCGGCTGCATCAGGATTTAAATGCCATGTCTATTATGCTGTAGTTAAAAGGAGACAATGTGTACTAATAGGTAGCAAGGTTTTGCACCTGCTTAATCAAATCATCCTCCCTTCCGGTATTTCACTGCTGTAGATGCATCTGATGGGTGCTGATGGATCTACTGTGGCATAAGAAAATAACATTTGTATTGCTTGTTACATTAATTTCCCTGATAAAATGAGGCTACCAGGATGACCCGTCTGACTCCTGTGATATTTTTATAACGACTGGACTTGAGTACAGTTGTTATGATTAGTGTATTAAAAGTATTAGGTTTGTTGTCTTAGCTGTGCTGTGTTTTCTCATGCTCTCTCTTATGCTGATTGCTAATGACAGGCTTTGGCAGGAGCTAGCATAGGCAGTCCTTCCTGTGATGGGAACCAGATGGATAGTTTTGCTCTGGCTGCCCCTCCCATTGAACACCAGGAACAGGAGGAGGGGGAGCCCTTTTAGTGGGGGAGGTGGGGGAAGGCACTGGTAGAAAAGCAAATGAATGGCAGAGGACCAATTCTCATCTATCCACCACTTCTTTTCCCTTGAGGCTCCCAGTTTTGCAACTTCCAACTTCACCCTTGGCTTCAACTTCTTGGCTTTCAAGTGATTGTGCTGTATACTACATGGTAAAATTGATGGAAAATCACATTTTATTATGTGAAAAATGCAGTGTTGTTGACTGTCAAAGCTCCATTCAGCTGGAAAAAATCTATGTGAGGCATTCTTTTATATTTCATGTATTTTGTGCATTGGTTGGAATGAAAAAATAATGAAAGGCTGTATTTTGTCAACTTTTGCATCTGTCTGACTGGCAGCATTGACTGATTTGTTTTTTAAATGTATTTATTTTTTGCACTAAGCACTATTATTCTTCACCCTTTCACGATAAATGCAAATAATATGTGGAATGTGCAAATAATATGTGAAAAAGATAGATGCAAATTATTTGGTCCTTCCAGGTAGGTCTGTGAGGAAACTGGAAATGTGACTGCAGCATGGAAAAGTACTGTCTTTATACCAGCTGCAGCAACAGTATCGGGGCTACTGTCTGTCTTTGTTTTGGGTTTCTGTGGACACATCTCTTTTATTTTTTTTAATTTATTTTTTCATCTTCTCTTTTTCCCTTTCCTCTCCTGCTGTGAAACTTTAAATGGATTCTGGGCACTCTGAATATCTGAAGTACATCACTTAGTCCGTAAACCCTTCTGTCCCTTATGGGACCACTGCTGCTCAGGTATGATGTGTCCAAGCTTCTGAGGCTATTGGGTTGTCCTGGGGACTGAGTTACTAACCCTGGTGTCAGGGAGAACGAGGGTCACCCCTCCTGAAATCCTGGCTGGTGTACCTTTCAGCATGAATCAAGCTTTCCCTCTGGGGAGAAACGTGGCTTCCCTCCCTGCACAGCCATGTGCCAGCTGTGTTGGTACGTGGGCGTGAGTCACATGGAAGGGAGCCAGACTGACTTGGCCTTGTGAGACGCTGCAACTCTTGGGATGTCTTTGCAGCAGGAATAGGGTTTGTTCCTGCCTTGCCATCGCTCCTAACCATACTCCTGCCCCAGAGAAGATGTTATGCCACTCTGCACTGCTGAGCGGTGGGTTGTGGCCCTGGTGTCTCGGCCATGCTTTTGAGAACTGTCTGAGCCAGTAACCCAGGAGGGCCATGCAGTGCAGCTGACAGACCCGTCCAGCCAGGATGGACTCCATGGTTAAGCATACCTGCAATTCAGGATCTCCTGTTGCAACTTTTTTTTTTTAAACTTTAGAATTGTCTGTATTTAATATTTAGATCACTGTAATTGCAATGTGAAGTGAAGAGCCTGTGAAAAGAGGTGTCAGGGTGCTCCTACTCAGTGTTGTTTCATTGTTGCCACTTGTAAAATTCACTCCTAATTCTGGTAAAGGTTTTAATGTGACACAAATAGTTGATTATTCTAAATACTAAAAAAGTGGTATCTTTATTCTTGCTAGTTCTGTACAGATTTTCTTTCATTGGAAAAAAAAACCAAACAACCCCAAAAAACAACAACAAAAAAAACCCCCTGAGCAGTAAAAGCTTACAGAGAAAGTAGTAGAAGTAAAAGCTTACAGGAAAATCTAGAAAATCTTTATACATGTGACATTGTTTAGCTCTGCACTTCTTGACTCCCAAGTCCTGTATGTGTTGGGAGCTCCTCAGTGAGGGCCATTAGCCATTAGGAGAACCCTCTTCTGGAGACCTTCCTGGTCAGAAGAGAGTACCTCACTGTGCTTTCGTAGTTCACTGGCCCCTAAATTCTTGCAAGGGTACCGGGCTTTTGAGGACCTGCTGGCCTGGATAGTAAATGGTCAGTGGTGTGTTGGATGTCTCCAGGGATGTGGAGACCTGCTCCAGGAAACTCTTGTTAGTTTGATTTTTGTTACCATGCGCCACTTAGAGCAGTCACATGTGCCACCATTCTCTCTGTACAAGATGTTCCTGAGACTCTTTGTTTAGGGGGCAGTGTAAGCAATGACCCCATGAGCCTGGGACACTTCTCCTACATGGCACTCCCTGCCATGAAGACATGGGTGCAAGGGATGAGGACTTGCTTTGTCCTCTTTTGGGGGTAGGTGTGGAGCAAGCAAAGCTATCCTACCGAACCAGGGGACGAGAACCAGTTCAACCCCTTTTAATCCTTGGTTTTCCTTGACGTTTTTGCCACATCCACATCTAAATGATGGAGTAGGAACTGTGGTGCTCCTACGCTGTCCTGCTTTCTCCCCAGTAAGCTATACATTTGTCCTGGCTGAAATAGCCTCCCCTGGTGACCTGGGAGCTGTCACTGCCCTTCATAGCAGGGCTGAGCCTTGGTGTCTGCTGTTGACAGGAGTAATTCTCACTATGTGCATTCTGACACAGGGCTGGGACATGGGGACACTGTAGCACCTCACTCAGGGCCTGAGATCCACAGTGTAAGCCTTCAGAGAGATGAGCAGCTCCCACAGCTTCAGCTGGTGATAGAAAGCCAAGCCTCGCCGGCAGGGCGCAGCCCAGGAGGTGCCTATTGGATTCCCTGCACATTTGCGTTTTCTAATCTGCTGCCTAGAGCATTATCATGCTTGCTCAGGCAAGTCATTCACCACATCAGGAATGTGTGGGAAAATAACTCAGTCAGTATAACCAGAGGAAAATAAATGGTTGTGTGGTTGGCCATTTGGAGCTGAGCTAGCTTGGGAATTTTTTTTCTTTTAGCAACACCCTGAAAAAAATGTAGTGTGAATGGGTGTGAAATATAAAGAGAGTTTGCTTCCTTCTTGCATAGGCATGCATCCAAAAAAAGACAACAGTAAATATACAGACATCTACTCCTAAATGCTTTGTTAGGGCTTTAGAGGATCCAAAGCCTCGGTGTGTTTGACTGGTAGGACATCGGATCTTCCCCACTCAAATGAGCTTTGAATACAAGGGAAGTCTTTGACACAGAAGAGAGAAGCCACGGTGATCACCTGGGGTGTTTCAATGTGCTGCTCGGACACCTAGACTCTACTTCTCTTGATTCTGCATTTGTATTTGAAGAGAGGATCCCAGACATAATGTAAGTACAGAGGGGGAAACCATGTCCTGTGTTAGGGGCAGCAATAGGAGACTGCAGTGGGTCAGATCCCAAAAGGGACTGATGTTTGTTACTGGGGTGGGAAAAGAAAAAACATGTTTAGGCTACGGCAGTTCTGAAAAACGCGGAGTTACTTTGCTTGTGCGAGATGCTAAGTGGATTTCACAGCTACTATTTGCTGTTGCTATTTAGTGAAAAAGAATGGGATAATGTATTCTGCTGCAATAGAAATGCCAGTGTAAATAATTTATTTGCTAATTAGTAGACATTGCTATTTAACAGAGATATTTAACAACAAGTTATTTGTATTATATCAAACCCTGTATTCTAAGGTGGCTTTTCCCCTCTGTTGGGTGTTAAAGCCGTTGTGTGGATTAATCACACTATAATGCAGCCAAACACTCTTGTCCCTGCTTGACTCAGGGAGCAGAGGCTTTTTGGCTTGATACATGCATGAGAAAATCATATCCAAGTTTTACAAGTATATTTTGGAAATAAAACCTTAAATTTAATTTCAAAAAAACCAAACAAAACACCTTGTTTTTTCCAGTAAATGAGGTCATGCAGCCTGATTGCCTGGCCCATCTGTTGCTGTTCATAAGTATGTTATTTTTTTAAAGGCCAATACTAAATGATATTATGTAGTTATCTACTTTTGTATGCCTCTTGGCTTGTCAAGCACTGTCATTATATCAACCGCTGTTCTTAAAATGGGATTTTGGTTAAAATAGTCTATACCTGCCATCTGGTTGAAAAATGTAAGCTTCCTACACAACTAAGTGGAGTTGTACTGCAGTATTAGGAATAGCTCATGTTCTCTTGAAAATAGCAGCTGATGGCAGATTGCAGAAATCAGCCAGTTATCAGTTGTCATTAAGCTATTTGATATCTGACACACATGGAAAGCATACTATTTATAAGTATGCAATTATGTTATAGAGGTATTCCTTTTTTATTTTTTTTTCTTTCCTTCCTTTTACTCATTTAAATATATTGGTTTAATTGGACTGGAAAACAAGGTCTCCCTTAATATTTACAGAACAGATGTGCTGCAGACTGCTCGTAACGTTTCTGTCATCAAGAAGTGGTCTTAGAGGGGTATAGAATTAAATTTGCTGTTCCTATGCTGTAGAACTGTAGATATCTAAAGAGAAATGTCAGCTACAAAGAGCCCAAGAAACAGAAATAAGTGGAACCAACCAATAGAAGATTGCACAACTAGAAATTGTAAGGGAAAGGATGCATTTTACTTCAATATGTATTTGCATTTCTGCTAGTGGGAGAAAAGACCTTAAGTCTTAGGATCAACTACAGCAGAAACTATAAAGGTGTAATTATTTGCTAAACCTGGGCAAGACACCAAAGGCTCTCAGAACTCTAGGTTAGTCACTAACATGAAAGCTTAATGCTAACACTAAGCAAGGATTCATGTACAGCGCAGGGCAGAGGATGCTGCTGGAGGAGGCAGTGAAGCATGGTGATGCTATGACCTGTTCCTTTGTCATACATTTTGAGGTAACTGATGATCACAGAAAACAAGGCAGAAACAGTCTGTTTAAAAAAAGGGATTATGTATTACTTCTCTGAGTGGAAATGTGAACAAGAAAATCAGTCAGTATAGGATGGGGTGCTTTAAGGCTATTAATTTTATTCAGAGGTGGTGTGAGGAGGCATTATTTTCATTTGGACTGAGGGTTAAACCCTCATTAATCTGCTTCAATGATGTTGAAATTTTGTGAGCACATCGTGCAAGGTTTTGCCAAAAATAAATATATACCACCTATAAATAAAATACAATAAAAAATAAATGAATATATATAATAATCTGTAAATAATACCTGATTATTCTCAAAAGATTTTTATTACACTAAACCAGAAATGTGTTGAGTACTATGAGGAGTTTGTTGACACCAATGGCAAACCTCTGTTCTCTTCTCCTGTATGCTTGTTGACTGGAAAATTAAGGTCTTTGCTGTTTTGGCTGCAGCCAAATCTTGATCAGATTTGAATCTGTTGGGTTGGAATCTGAATTCTCTTGCTTTTCAAATGACATCTGAGATTCTGGTTATGAAAGGTCTCTAGTAGTTTTCCTTTTAAAAGTTGCTTCACCCATAACCATCCATCCATATTGAAAATGTGTTCAGCTTCATAATTACAAGGTTTAGGTTTTTACAGTCAACAGAGGTATGTTCTAACAGAAAATTGGGTTGCAAAGGTGTAGGTCAGAGGTTGTGCTTTGCTTTTTATTCATTGACTTTTCCTCAGCAGAGTATTTAAAAATTTTATTGTGGAGACTAATCACATCTCCCTTGCTTCAGGCTTTTGGAGACCTTCTTAGGCCATCAAAGCAGCTTCAGCAATCTCAGCATTTTGGCAACATTGCAACTACCTCGACCATAAAAAGACTTGAAACTGGTGCAGAGAGCAGTTCCTGTAGCAGAAGGTTTGCAGGAATGAGCCATGCCCAGGAGCGATTGCGGCTCTCCAGCGCTCCTTTCCAGGTGTGTGCACACAGTGCCAGCTCCCCGCGCTTTTCTGCTAACCAAGCTGGTATTCCCACTGATAACCTGTGGTCTGCAGGTGCTGGGGAGAAGCCTTCTGCTGGCACACAGGGAAGGCTGGCAGAGGAGGCAGGGCAGAGCCCCTGTGAAAAATGCAGATGTTTGATAGTTTGGGGCAGTTTGGCAGAAGGTATCTCTTCCTCTCCACTTCCCAGACTGCATACAGTTATTTGCAATTCCAAGCTGATTATTCTCTGATTTAGTAGTGAACAACTCATCTACCTGGTGTGCTCCTCCTTGCCTCCCAGCCACCAGCTCTCCCTGCTTGCTCACTTGCTCACCAACCAACAGGAGCAAAATTGCTGCCTGGCTTAGACCCCTCTGGCTTGGCCTTTGCAGGCCATTTCAGCTCACTCACCCTGGCAAAAGGTTAGTGAAAACCTATTTTTCTGCCTCTCTTTCTTTGGTTTGTAACTTTTCCATGTATTTATCTGCACAGCAGATGGCTAATAAAAGACCCCAATCAAATAATCTGTGTGTCTTGTGGGGGGTGGTTAACAGAGAAAATTGGGAGGGAGAACAAGCACTCATGGATCAAAACTAGCTATATAGGCAATTTTATTCAAGGACAGAACACAGTATGGTGCTTTGCTTCTTGCGTTTGAGAAAAAATGTGTTAAAAACACTGACTATACTTGAAGAAAGTATTTTTAAGTGTATCAAAACTTGTAAAGATGATCAGGAGTGGTCTGTGGTAATTAGGTATCAGTGTGAGAAGCATCCCGGAACACAAGGGTGTTTCTCAGAGGAGCTTAATGGTTCTAAAACTGCGTAACAAAGTTTTCCTTTATACTGTAGGCAGATGCCAAAAGTGCTGGATATGGTAGCGTGTTACTCCTAGCATTTTTATAAGGAGGTTAGGAAATGATGTAGCAAAAAGCAGTTGTTTTTTCACATGAGTTCTGAGGGTATTGTGTGTCCAAATGAATTCATTGTGTCAGGTGTAAATGTGAGAACTTACTCTCAGCAGTTCTGAAGTACGAAACCCTTTCCCAGCACAAACTTGTCTTGGAAATGAGCTTTCTGGGACACTGTTCTCGTGCTGTTCTCAGGTTAATTGTTCTAGGTCAAGTTTTCTTGTGGAAGCTTAAGTCATTTTCTCAGCTTCTCAAATTCTGGCCCCTTTATGTCAGTAGAGGATCTGGTAACACCCATATTTAGGCCACCAAATGCACTGCATTATGAACATTTGGGGTTTTTCCTTTTTTTAGGGGAAGCAGGAGCTGGGAGAGAGGAACTCTGAAACTGATTTTGTTTGCAGCAGCATATAACTTGCATTTGGCTTAAGGGAGCATCTTTTCTTTGACTTGGCAAGTTCTGCTTTAATCAAGAGAGAGCTAGAAAATGAAAATTTTCTTACCATGGCCTACATTCCTTGAGAAACTTTAGTTGTGCCAGAAAATATGTACTCCGTCCAACCACATAGCCTTTAAAGTAGCAGCTGCCAGAGAGGCTGTGGGATTGCCTAAGAAATTGTGAGATGAAGGGGAGCTTCCCAGCACATACCCTGAGTACTTTGATGAAGGGCACCAGGTGATAAAGGAGTGTCTTCCAGCTGGGAGCTGCCCAGGAGCACCCTCCAGGCCCTGCCTTCAGTGCTGAGGATGCAACCGTGTCTTGTTCTGCTTCCTCACAGATCAACCACAGCCTTTCTTTATCATCTCATGATAGGAGGGTTGCTCAAGATGAAAACACATGTGCTGAAGTTCAGGATCGAGTTCCATGGGCAGTGTCCGATGTAACCTATCTAATCTGAAGATTTTTTTTTTTAATAGTTAAAGTTTTTAATGAGTATCATGTAGTAGTTGCTGGTGCCAACAGGTATCCTGAGTATATTGCACAGAAAATTAGTATTTTGGCTTAAGACGGGGAAAAGAAGAAAAAATAACTTTTAAAGTCTGTAAACTTGGCACAAAGTACTCGTGGTGGAAACAGTGGTAGAAGCAACATGAGGCCCATCAGGGCAGTGTGTCCTGGGATAATATCTTTCCATAATGTAAGAAGGCAGATATTTAGGGTTGTACACCTACAGTGTGGGGTATGCGTATGCATGTCATTAACTATCCTTCTATTTTCCTTAAAATACCTTACGAATTTATGTGCTGAAAGCTGAAACCCAAAGTTAAAAGTTCTGAAGGCAGCTGCTTTCAGCTTAAGAAATGGCAGATATATAATTTCTGGTACAACTTAAAATTTTATGCTCTCCCGTCTGTGGGTTATGATAGACAAAACCTCTTTTGTGGTATATATATGGATCTAACTATCTCTGTACCAGAACATATGTGACAGTTCTCTGTCTCTGTGGTCACGGAAGCCCTTTAGGGAAGCATGTGTTACTGTTGCCATTTTACAGCTGAGAGCATGAGAGAATATATGACCACATACTATATTTTTCCCCGGGACTTCTGCTGCATACTAGCTACATAATAGATACATCAGGGAAAATGCAGTGAGGGCCACTTGAATCTGGGCTGTTGTACTAGGAAGAGTGTCCTATGGCAAAGCACTTGTGGCATTATTGCATCACCTGAGGGGTTCATACGTCTTCTCACAAACTGAGTATTTTCGTAAGATACAGGAAGAACTGGAAACTAACATGCTTTACCTGAAATTATGCAAGGATCCTTATTAAATGCTTTCTTTTTGCTGTAGGGGAGACTCGCTTCGTGACTGCGGTTATTATGTGCAAAACTAATGGTTGTGAAGTACTCATTAGGCCCTGCTGAAGTGGATGGGTCCGGTGTGTGGAGTTCCCATGGGCTCAGAGGCAATGGGCCCATGTCTTTGTGGGCCTGTACTGTTCCATGTGAAAGAGAAGTATTTCTGCTGTAGATAATATCAAGAATTAACAAGGGTCTTTAAAAGAGCAATGTCATTTGGACTTTTTAATAATGAAAATACGGTGAAAATGTTTCCTTGACTACAGGAAAGGTGCAGGCATTCATGTGTACAAGTGGTGTATTACATTACCTTCTCAGGTAGCAAGTAGAAGCCCACACAGCACTGTACTTGAGGACTGTTTTGAGTTGCCCTTGGATCAAGGTCTTGTCTAGATTAAAAGCTCAAACTGAGTTATGTGAAGTACTGCAACTGCATGCGTGCTCTTTTCTCATAACAAATGTAAGGTTATTCAAATTATTTGTCATCTCAGGTAAAAGCCCTGGGGATAATAATGCAGAGGTAATGTTCAGCTGATGCCTGATAGCTTTATTATTAATTGATTATTGAGAAAAAAGCAGGAGTGTTGGAATATATGTTGCTAGGTTGGTTTCATCATGCTGACTGCTCCCAGGTGAAGCCTTACTTAGCAATGAAATGCAGGTTAGCTAGTTTTAAACAGGAACAGGCTGAATTCAACCAGCCAAGATAGATCTAAAGCAGACCTGCCAAATGCTTGAGGGTTGCCTGATGTGTGATGCTTCTCAGCACTGATTTAAATAGATATTTGGCATCACCATTGCTCTATTCCCATCACCCAGAAAGATGCCTGCATTTAGCAGGGGTGCAGGACGAGCCAGATGGAGTGGCTCGTGACCATGGAGCAGAGTCCAAGCACTTCAGCTCACTTTGGATCGTCAGGGAGAACGAGGAGGAGGAGGAAGAGTTGGCAGAGATCTTTCCTTTTCTCCACAGTAGTGCCTACCATGCTCCTTTTGCTTCAGATAGACCCTACTAGAGCCCCCAGCTTTCTAAGAAAAAACATGCAGAAAACTTAGATCTGGGACATCTGGCACATTGCCAGTTTAGTTTATAGGCAGAAATTAAAGAAATGGGAAGGATGTCTCCCTCACTTTCTTCCAGGGGAAGAAAGCTGGACAAAGCAAGCCAGCTGGCTGTACTTCCCTTTCTTTGTCACTTTATTTAAAGGAAAAATGAAGAAGAAGCCTGAAACGTGGCCAGTGACATAGATTTCTAGGGCAGAACCAACTGCAGCACTGATATTAGCTGTCTGCCTGTACTTAGTCTGTATAAGACAGAAAAAAGGACATATGAATGAGTTCTTTCTTCTTCTCTGGAATATCTCTGTTCATTCCAGGCTAGAGCAGAGATTATCAATTTGGAAAAACTTTTTTTTTGAAAAAACTTTACTACCATAATATCTTCATGCCACTTTTGGTTCAAGTACAGCATGGAGACCTTGAATGTTTCATGTCTCACATAAAATATGTTTTCATGTCTGTGCATGCCTGTGACATGCCTGTTTCATGCAATGAGTATGCATGCACATGACATTTTTCTATGACCTAACTTTCTTGAACAGGTTTTAATCTTGATCAACTTTGGTCAGTTTGATTTTAAGTAGAATGCTAATAAAGTAGTTAAGATGCATAAACTCTGCTTCTGGAAAATATTCTGAGTTCATGAAATGGTTCAGAATTAATAGTCTGCTGCAAAAGAATTTCCATTAATCTTTTTAGAGGTGAGAGATAAGATTTCAGAATCAGATTAAATATTTGTATTCCGCATTAGGAGACCTCCTTGGTTCTGTCTGACAATGAATTAATCCTCTTGAGGGTCATGGTTCCTTCAGTCTGCATTTACTCCTTTCATGTTGTGTGTGAATGACCTTTTATAGACTGTTAATGTACATTTATTTGGAAGTTGAAAACTACATCAGAGATCTGACCTTCCTTCGTGTTTGTTTGTCTTTGTTTTGCTTCTTTTAGCTGAGAGCAGGGAGTGGTGGGCACTTCCTGCTCCCTTGAGTTTAGTGGGAGTGGCAGTAGCAGTGTGTAGAGCAGATCCCACTGAGCTGTTTAGCCATCATGAGCATCCCATGATTAAATCTCCTGCTGAGGGTGCCGTCCGCTCCCCCACCCAGCCACCCAGCATCTCGACTCCCTCGGCATGAATTTCCCACTATGTACATGTGGGAGGTGAGGTGACAGCTTGCTCGCAGGCAGAACACAGGATACTAGATGGGAAGAGAGAGTGTAAAAAACTTCTGCTTTAAGCTGGTACTGAAGATATTTGCATAATTTATTAGTATTTTTAGAAAGCAAGCATAAGTAAGGAAATAAATATTTGTCATACATACAACATACGGTGTTGTTTAGTATCAGATGATGTCATTGTTCAGTGGTGCTTTGCCTATTACCTCTGTATGCAGCAGAGGGCACTAAGTGTTACTTAGCTTTTAAAGTACAGGAAAATTCTGCTTTTTTTTCCTTCCTTACCCAGACTGCTTCCTTAAGAGTACTTCTTGTGTGTCTTCATTACTGAAAACTACCTTTTCTGTGTGCCTTTGTCACATTTCTTCCATTGTGTCTTCATAAGATCTGGAGAGACGGCCCATCCAGGGATAGCGTGTCAGCAGTTTTACACATTTTGGGAATAAAGTCAAATGTTATATTAATTTTCTGAGTTGATTGGCAGTCATCAATGTCACTATGATTCCTTATAAGTTTCCAGGCATAATCATGGTGTAACTGGGGAAGACCTAGATAGATCTCTCATCCTGCAGTGATGATGTAGGTGAACTCCTAGAAAACCAGGGCTAGAGTGTGAAGAATTTGCCAACCTAGAGCAATCGCTGAAAGACTAGGGACTGAAGTATTTTGATGATTTCTACAGCAAGAATATTTTGCACAATGACATAGCCACTTTTCTCAGTATCAAAATATTCTGAAACAACTTTTCTGGAAGCTGTCTGATATAAAAAGTGTGTGTAGTGGTTTATTACAAGTTTCATAACCCTACACTAAAAATTAGTTTATATCACTACCATCTCTTGAGTACATTCAACTTGCCTGCTTAAAAAATAAATTAGAATAAGATAAAAGTTCATTGCACTTAAATGCATAATGTCAGGGATGAATACATTCTTGGTGGTAAGAGATGAGAAGGTGGACTGTTTCTTCAGTTAAAATTATTTGGAGGGAAATAAAACTGAAGGCAGATAGATTCAAAAGGAAAAAGAGGTAATTCTTCATACCAGAGGGAGTAGCCTGCAGGACCTCTCTCCAGATGATGTTGTGGGTACAAAAGGTTTATATAGGCTTGATGGGAGAGCCTGGGCAAGCCTCTGGCAAAGAGGTCTCATGAAGACTGCTTGATAGAAGAATCAGAGCAGGCACAGCAAATCCTTTGAGCTGAAAATGGGGGAAGACACAGAAATTATTAGGAGATATGAGTACCACCTTATTCTTTCCTGCTGCACACTGCTGACCTCTTTAGACAGCTAAATATTAGACTAGATCTGTATTTGGGATTGCTGGGGCCTTTCTTCCATTTTAATGCTCTTATAATTCAATTTTTTTTTAAAATGAAGCTGTTGAAAGCAGTTCTTGTGCAAATGAATCACAAATGTGAAGCAGTTTCAGGTATATGACAGACTACATTCATTGCTTGGCTATCAGACTATAAATCATAGTTACAAACCCACGCCTGTGGAAGATTTCTGAAGTATTTATTCAGATGGCTTTCAAGTATCACTTAAGAATGTGTTTCTCTAAATGTTTTCAAATGTTACCTCCTTGTATTTTTTTTTAAATAGCTTGCTAAAATGGTCTGAATTGAATCAATGCACTATTAATATTTCATCCCTGATCTCCATACTCTGTTGGTTCCAGTAATAAATCTTCAGTTTGCAGAATGTTAGATTAGTAGGGTGAATAGTTACTTTCCTTAATGTCTTATCCTGAGAGTCATGGTATCTGAGCTGGTTATAAATGCTATCTGCTATTCAGATGACCAAAACATAAAATTCTGGACTAAATTAATGTGTGTTCATTTCAGGAGTCCTGTGGCCACGGTAGTAAGTCCAGTCCTGTCTTCCAGCAGAAAGGCAGCCAGTCCTGGCAGGGAATTACCACTGCATGTCCCGCACTCACTGCACCTCTGTCTAGCAGAGTGTTGCTGGAATCAAAGGCATGGCTTGTTGTCTTTGAAGGGAGTCTTTGACTTGGTTGCAGTGTAATCTTCCTAACCCTTCACTGGTGGGTTTTACTGAGTGGGGCGGCCCATCTTATGGCAGCTGTGGTTCTTGCAGGGGTTTGCACAAGAAGATGAGGTGAACCAACCTGTCGGTGGGATGTTTCCCTGCCCAAACAGGGCTCATCTTCCCGTGTTTGCCAGGAAGTGCCGGGCACAGAGCAGGGTGTGGAAATGCCAAGGGGTACCAAAATGTTGTGGATGCCTGGAGCAAGCAGGCACTAGCTTCTGATGGGTGGTGTGTGCCATATTTTTGCCAGCCTCTGGAGGAACAACTTTTCCCTTGGCTGAGTTTTTTTGCGGCCAGCTGGCCTGCCTGGGCTTGGGAGAGTGTTCAGAAGTACGTGCTGGGAGTTTGATGTGCATTGCTTTAATCATCCCAAACAAGACAGTCCTGTTCACATGCAAATACTCACTGTCAAACTGTGTCATCATTTCGTGTTTCATTTAACAGTTTCATATTTTTCTTAGCTTGCAAATGCTGTGTCTTATGAGAATCAGAAGCAACCCTTTTGTTTGCAGTTGGCCCTTTGCTTATTTGCATGTGCAATTTCAGATAAGCATCAGTACCTCAAATCCTTCTGCTTTTTCCTTCTTTCTGGCCCTGAGCAGAAAGTGCCCATGGTGGGACTGTTGGGATGGTCTAGAGGCACGCAGGCATACTCACTGGGAACCAGGCTGAGGTGGGGCAGAACCAGTTTTCAAATGTAAGCTGATCACAGCTTGAGCCTGGAGCTGGTGGGGCTTCCTCTGACAGGCGAGAGGTTTTTGTGTATTAATGAGCCATGGGAGCAGTCTTCATTCTTTTTCCTGCCTTAAATCACTGCTGCGTTGAAAGTATGTTCCTTTTTTCCCCGTGCCATTCTTTCCTGTATTAAACAAAACAGTTTTATCATAAAGTTGGGTAAAAAAATTAAATGCTTTTAATTATTTTTTTTCAAGGGGCATTGTACAGATAGTTTAGCATTAAAGATAAATGAAAGATTGGGATCATTTGTAGCTGTGTGTGTCAAAAGCTACCTTGTCCTTCTATCTATGCTTGTCAGGGAAAGCTGACATATAGCCCACAGATAATACATGCATGAGGAACACCTTTTTGATCTCTTGTTAAGATGCAGGATTGGCACTAGAAGACGTGAGGATTATTTCTAACTCTGCTCCCTGTGTGGTGCTGGGTGAGCTCTTCGGGACGCCCTGGAGAGCAAGCAGCATACTGGGGTGTTCCCCTGTAGGACTCTCGGCTGGAGCCTGCTGGGAACTGATATTCTCCTTTTTTACCTGGGATGCTGAAGCCCAGTGAAAGCCGAGTGGCCACATTTGCAATTATGGGACTTTGGACTTATGTGAAAAATAAATAAATAAAAAAAATCATCCTTTTCACTGTGAAAGATGATGCAAATCACTGAACAACTTTTAAAAATGCAGAGTGCCATGTTGTGTGCCTCTGTCTAGCTAGCTGTCGTATCTCCCACAGCACTGGAAGACTATTTCAGTTACTTGCATTCCAAGCTACAGAAATGCTCTAAGTAATATATATCTACTCTAGAATCAATAGACCATACAGTGGTGTGCAATTAATAAACCACGCTGACATGACAATCCAAGTACTTGGAAATTATTTTTTTCTTTTCATTTTAAAATGCAGATGTGAATAGGAAAAAGATGGTTAGTAATTTCACGTATTTAGAAACAAGTTTGGTTTTTTTCCCTGATCCAGATTGAAGTTTTCCTTGTATTTGCATTAATGTATGAAATTTAGTGTTCTCTCTTGAGTGTAGTCGAATGAATAAAGATAGCATGGGGGGAAAGAAAAGTTGTTTCCTCTGTAGACGTTACAGTTCTGTATAAAAGTAAGTGTTACACGTATTTATGACCACTAATTTTTCTTGAAATAAGTTTCATGCTCTTGCAGTTTCTTTCTTTTCTTTCTTTTCTCTTTCTCTCTTTCTTTCTTTCAAGAAGCAGTGCAAGCAAATTCAGTTAGAAAACTGAGAGCAACATTGTGGGAGATGAAAACTATGGTTTCATTTTGGATTTTTCTTCACGACATATAGAAATGTAAAATGTAGGATTGTATTAGTGCACTTAGACCATCTCAGACTATTACATGCTGTACATGCTGGAGGAAGGGAGTCAAATGCCACAGTTAAGCAGATGGTGTTCATGAGTCTGTCTGTATAACACTTCCTACACCATGGAGTGGGTGGAAGGATGGGAGTAGACTTCTCTGTGCTGTCACAAAGCTCAGATGCTGCACCAGATACAGCACCAGGCTGTCTTGCACCACATGTTGGTGGGTCAGATGGGAGTGTCCTGCTTGAAGCTCAGCTTTCCTGCGCTGTACCCCCTTCCTTCTTTAAGACTTCAGTCTCTGGACTATGGGATCTGCTGTTCCCACAGTAGCACTCAAGTCCTCAGGACTGCAAAGGTACTTGTTGCAGGAGGAGTTGTTTGAAGCTCAGTAGTTTATTCAGGGACACTCCCCTGTCCATCTCTATATAATATACCTATGGATGTGGAAATGTGAAGGTGATCTCATCTTTAACCAACTGATCAATTCAACCATCTGTTATGATCAGGTTCATCAAAATTATTAGAGATGCCTCTGCCCGAATTAAGGTGTAAATAAGACTACACGCCCAAGTCAATAGTACAGATTTTTATTTAACAGTAAATGTGAGGTAAAGAGAGAGAGAAAAAAATTACAAAGAGAGAAGGGGTGGGGGGAGAGGGGAGAGAGAGTAACAGAGAGACAGATTAAGTAGAAAAAATGCAACCACTTCATGGATTCTGATGGCATCCCTTTGCAGTCTGGATCCCTTGAGTGAAGCCCAAGGTGGAGAGGGAAGATACCCAATGTGCTGAGTAAAGTCAGTAGTGGTAAGGGAAGTCCTGTGAGTTGAGAGAAGTCTGTCTGGCTTTTATTAGGCTTAGGCTACAGTGGAAATGCCCCGATACCTGCCCCGGGGTTGGGAGTTTTACAATGGATGGTGTAATACTGGATCAGGGAACATTTTGTGAATCTTTGACACCTTCTAAGACATTGCAATTGCCTGTTATGCCAGCATAGTTGAGTCCATTATAGCCCATCAGCAGGCAATATGTGAATTGTCCTGGTGCTATCACAGCTGAGTTATTTGTGTAAGGACAAAGAAATACTACCCCACCTCTCAGAATTTTCCTCTTTCCTTATCTTGTTCAACACCCAGCTTTGCACCCCAAGGTGGCAGGTGTTGCACTCCTCAGCACCGTGTGGTTACTTTGCACATGATTAGCTTGCACCTTGATTGTCTGTGCCATTAACATTCCAGTCTCTCACACTTGTGGATACACTCTTCTCCTAGGATAATTGGGCAATAGTATCACCTTTATCTTATCTCGAGCTCTTGTCACAGTCCAAATTAGTAGGCATATTTGGGAAGGGGTGGGCTTTGGTGAGCAGTCACTTCTTTGTACAGTTTGCTACAGTGGACAAAAGTCTTTTGGTGATCTTAATCATGTTTAAGCCATTAACTGTTTCAGACTCTCATAGCATTCTGCACTAATCTTTTCAGCATATACTGATCTGTGAGGGCACCTATAAACACATCCTACACCACATTTACATCCTGACAATTCAAAGAATCTACGGAAAATGTCTTGCTCTACTTTCAGGACTCTTGCCAGAATGTAAAATTATGCTGACTACTTTTAATCCTTTACTCACTTTAGTTGCAGTACAAAACTTTTTGCTGGTAGGAAAATGGTGCAAAAGCTCTTGGTCCAGAAAATGCGGCGTAGGAGGTGGTTACCAGTAGCCTTTACAATTGTAATGCTAGTGGTTAACCATAGCTGAGGGCAGTAGCATTACTATAACTGCAGCTAGAAAATACTTCCTGGTGATTTTCAGGGAGTTAAATGGTCACACACTGACCTTTCCTGATTTTCAGCAGCTCATTTGTTGGCTAAAATATTTTCATTCTTTTCACAACACTGTATTTTTACATAATTGTATTTTATATCCTTAGAAAGGCTGCATTATTTTTCTATGCCCACAAGATAATGAGAACAGTTAAAGCAAAGATGAGATCAGTCCTAAACAGGGGGTGAGATGATCTAAGAAGAATCTGTATTTTCAAGAGTGGTTCACATGACAGAGCTCACTGACACATAAGTGGTGCCTGTTGCTTCAGGACCATATGACAGTGCTTTTGCCATGCATCGTGCTGGGTTAGCATGGGGGTGGCATCCACAGGGACTAGTGAACAGGGAGAGGTTCCTGGATAGTTAAAGGGTATAGCCAGTAACTTCCCTGCCCCAGAGAACCTGAGCACTTTTGTCCTGTCTCCAAGCCAGTGAGCAGGGCAGCTGTAACCCTGATTCCCTTTTAACCCTTTCTTGAGCTGTGGTGTGAGACATACCAGTCATTCAACTCCCCGGCCCTCAGAAGGGTCAGCTGTGGCCTTTGTCATTGCAGGGGGACACACAGTTAGAGGGTCTGTACTCGATCCCTTAATGTTGTGCCTAGGTAGCCCTATGTACTGTGTATATAATACAGGCATAATATATAATATAGTTTCTGCCAACATAAGGAAAGTTACTCTTTTTGCAACTATGTGAGTAAACAAGTTGAGCCCACATAAGTCATCAGACCAAGAGTGATAACTCATTGGCCATCTGCTTCTCTCTGCAACTTTGTTTTTGTTGCCTGCTTTTTGGATACAAAAATGTATCACAGGAGCTTCATCTTGCTGTCTTCGGATAATTCAGTTGTCCCAGCCATCTCTGGGAATGATGGGTGATTATGTTTTGTTTCTGACTGTGAAAATCATGATATCCAGGAAAAAAACCTGACTTCCAAAAATGCCAAGCAAAACATGAACTCATATATACAAATTGTGAACATTTTTGCAGTTTGTCAGAATAACTATTTTGTTACTGGAATTATTTAATTTTCATGCAGAATGAGTAATTCCCCTTTTTGGTAAATGTGAAACCCTACCTTGTGCAGAAATAGGTTGAAATTTGGGTGAACATAATTAATATGAGCATTAACTACTCAATAACTTGCCTCAATCACTTGGGAGATGTCCCTGCTTGTAGTGTCGTTTGTATTTGCATTGCTGCATACATTTATAACTGACTCTAAAGCTATGCATCCTGGTTTGGAAAGGGATTGGGCACTTCTTGCCATGAAAGGTGCATAGTGTCCCTTTTTTTTCCTTTTTCCTTCAAGAAGGCAAAGATAGTCCGAATGTTTTCTGAATTTGTTCTTGTTTTTGACCACTGAATTTACTCACAGTTGGGATGCTCAGGTCTCTTAAACATTATTTTGTGAGTTAGAAGTTTTGAATTTCTTACCTAATTGTTCCAGGGGTTGTGGAATATTGTTATTAGAAGATAGATATGGTGAAATTTGTTTTACTGGCCACGTTCTCTCTTGGTCTGTGTGTTCTGAAACCACCAAGCTTTGCACTGATTTTCAAGGTGTAGCAATCAAGGAGAATGCCGTTTTCTGAAGTGGTACAGATAACGAGGATTGTGTTCAGACACCCTCTGAACAAAGACCTTGCCACTTTTGAAGTGCCCTGCTCAACACCTCAATTTGCTAAAAGAGGAATCCATGTTATTGTAGTCACTTACTCAGAGATCAGTGTTCTTATTTGGTTTGGGTTTTTGTTTTTTTTCTTTAAATAGGGAAAAAGTAAAATGTTCTGGAAGCTTCTGTAAGGTAGTAGTATATGTCTCATTAAAACTGACAAGAAGTCTTATCAGAAATACGTGATTGTTATTGAAAAATAGCATATATAAATATATAAAAAAGATTGCTATTGAATCATCCACGTTTGTTTGCAAATAATGGGTGGTTGGTTACGTTAGTTGAGGACAGAGAGTACTAGTAGTTTCATTTCATACTGAAATATTATCTTTTTTCTCTTGGATAAACCATACTGACTGACTGTAGTTGATATTACAAGCAGTGTGAGTCAAGGCAAGCCTGAACTGTGTCTGTGAGTCATTGCTTCTCAGTACTAGGAAATTCTATGGTCCTGATCTCCCCCAATAATAAATCACCTACCTACTAGAGTTTCTTTAGTGATGAGTTTTTTAGATGTATACTTTACTGAAGCCTAGGTGGGGTTACAACTGCCTGGAGTTTGCTCTTGCTTGCTTTACAGGGGTAAGGAGTCCAGCAGACAGCCAGAGATCACTATGTATCTTGAGTTGATTCCTACCATGAAGAGTGAGGATTGAATATGAGGAGCATTTTTGGCTGCCAGGGCTATGTCCAGCAGTGCCTGTTCTCCAGCATACTTCAAAGGCTTTGTGCCCCTTCACTGCCCTAAAGCAGGGAGTCAGGGCAGAGCCCTTGTTTCAGAAGACCCCCATCTTCTTTCAGACTGGAGAGCCAATACCGCTTGTGTGACTGAATTATTGAGTCATGTTTCTCTGTGTGCTAGTTTGGCATGTTATAAAAAATGTCTGTGATCTGTAATCATAGTTTCTGTGCCTGTTTAATCATTGAGGAATAATAATTATTCTGCTTACCTCCTTTGCCTTTCATCCTCCTCCATCTCACCTTGCCAAAAGCATGTGGTGTTCCTGAGCTTGCTGTAACCTTTTTGTCTTTTTCTGCAGCTGGAACATTTCCGTGAACAGGCTTTCCCTCCTGTGAAGGTACCCAAATAATTTACTGATACCTAGAAGCAGAGGACAGCAGCTTGTCAAAAATGCATGTAGTCACAGCAATGGCAGTTTCTGTGGGCTGGTCTACACTAGTTTGCAAATAACCCAACATTCAACACCTTAAACAATTTCAAACTGCAGCAGCCTGGTTCTTCAGGCTGGTTTTTCACCAGTGATTTAAGCATGCATTCGCTGCTGGCCAGGGCACTGGCTTCCCTTCGCCACTTCATCTGGTTAAAGAGGTTTTAAACTCCTGGTACCTTTCATGACACTGAAGTCCAGAGGCTTCTCAGACTGTGGACATCACTATGGCAACCAGTTACATTCCTCCTCAACTACACAATGTGTAAATCTAGACAGGGGTGCTTTTATAGATGTCTGGTGGAACATCTTGCCAGAAGCTAGTATGGACAGGGCTCTTGAGACCTTATAAGACGAGAAACCAAACACGGGTTCTTAAAAGTGAATGTAAAACTCATTTTTTCATTGAGTTTAAGATACCTAAATGAGAAAGGAGATGCAATGAACATTTGCAGAGAGGTAGGGGACAGAAATAAAATTCCTACCACCTTGTTTACCTCTAGTGGAATGGAAGTGGACAGGAAAACGTGACCACCTACCAACAGTTCTGAACCACAAAGCTCAGTGCTTACAGCTGGGCCCTATGTCAGTGGCAGGGCACCACTATGTTTTTCTGCTCCCCAACCCTGCAAGCAACTCTCTCAGAGTTTAAGGTGATAGTACTTGGCAAAGCTGGTGTGCTAAACTGATTATTTTTTCTTTTACCTACTTTGAAAATCCCAACTGCGTAATTGCCTGTGTTTGTTGAGAAAAGCTGCAGTGGAGAAAAGGCTTGTTAGTTTATGGGATAAGAGGGGCTAAACCAGGTTTCTCAATCCTTGTTCCTTTTGTGTGCACTAGAAGGCTCTTGGCAGACAGATAGCTGGATTTCCAGTGCAGTAGGGAACCACACTGGCTTCTATTGCAATAATTGGGCAGATGCTACAGAAGATGATGCAATAAACCCTATAGGTTACTTCTAAGTGTCTGGGCTTTTGATAATTGCTGTAGGACCATTTATTAGATAAATAATCTTTTCAGATAAGAAGTAGAATACAATATACATTGGGCAGATTTATGAGAGCTAAAAGGTAATGTGCATGTATTGGCAGCTGTTTACAACACTAATTTGTGTGCTTCATTTAATTTGTGAATTTTATTTCAAAAGCTTCATACAATGCAAGATGGAGAATATGGTGGCTGAAAGCAAAACAACTTAGAAATGTATTTGAAAAGCCTGCATATGATATCCATTCCTTTTATAAGGAATATTTCCTTTATGACCTCCTTCTGCTTTGTATTTAACATTTCAAAGAACTTTGGGGGACTGTCTGTGGGCTGTGTCTTCATGAAGTAGCCAAGGATTTAAAGTATTGTCACTGCTGGCCCGAAGCTGAAAACTGCAGGCGGTTTTAATACCGGGGTTGGGGGGTGGGTGTTTAAACCTTTTGTGTTCAGATTAGGGAGTGCAGGAGGATAGACTTAAGGGGTGTTAGTGAGAATTTTTTTCACTGGCAGCTCAGTAATAGCATCAGGCTTTGGAAATACTTTTTTCCAATTCTTTGTTATTTCAGTAACTACTATGCGGTGGGTAGAAATCCATAGGGTTTGTGGTTTTTTTAAGTACCACAGCAATGACACAGGGATGTTGGCAATAAAAAGGAGTATTTGTTTTTATAACTTTTTACTCCTTAGAGGACTGAGGGCACTTAAATGCCTTTTCGGATAGTCTATCATTGTTTCAGTCCTGATGTCTGTGTTTATTTTGTCTTGGTTCCATCAGCTGTGATAATAGTAAGATCCATCTTTGGAGAGAAGGAAGACAAAAACAATTTGACACTAGCATCATGCTCTGACAAATCTGAAATTTGCCAGTTGTGAAGGCAGATTGTCTGATCTACTTTACACTGCCTGAGAGATGGAAAGGTTACTAAACATCTCCCCCATTAAGAAAAAGTTCAAAGGCATGTTGTTGAGCGCTTGCATGTGAAGTTTCTTTTACTTTCTGTTAGACCCTAAGAAACATTTGTCCTGAGTATTTGTTGATTCCTGGGAATACCTGGGAGCACAAAGCATTTGAAATTTTTATGTACGGGAACATGGTGACTCCTTGCTAGAGTTTCTGAGATGAGCACCATAACTAATAAGATTTACCACAGCTGGCTTGTGTAGGTATTGAGTTCGGCTCAATAGCGATCAGTTTTAATGAAGACTAAATTAGACATTCTAGCTCTTAATTTTGTACATGATTCTTTCAAGTAGGCTTCTAATGCTAGGAAATTTTACTTTCATATAAATGGTGTCGCTTAAAAAGTTTGTTTCTTTTGAGAAAGATTTTTAGATTTCTGAAAATATTAAGTATAAGTGGTTCTTTGTGCCTTACTAAAATTCATTATAATACATAAATCATTCTGAAAGAAATATTATCCTTTGCCACTGCCATTCACATGCTTTAAAGGATGTAAGTATGCTTTTGTGGTGGGAGTGAGGAGCATGCTTTCCAGAATTAGAAAGGAATTTTTTTCTTTATTTTGCTTATTTGATTTTAGCTTAATTTTCTTAATTTCACAATTTTCTTTGGACTATTGCAGTGATATTCCTTTGTAATAAGGGATTTTTTTTCTTCATAACATCTACGTGTTTCACTTGTTCTCATCCTTGACTCTGGTACGAAAGTTGTAGGTTGAAAAATTTGCACCAGAGACTGCTCTTACATCCAGTGTGACACCACTTTTGTGTTAGAAACACTTTGCTAAGGCGAGGGTTTGGGGGCTGTTCCCAGCTGCTTCGCTCCACAGAGGAGTCACAGATCTTGCACTGACCTCCAGAAACAGTGCTCTGCTGGATTTAAGTCCCTCTTTGTATTTAAAAACAAATTAATTAATAACAAAGCAACTGACAGCCACACTAATATAGAAGGATATATATAAAAAAAGGTAGCAGAGCTCCCTGTGCTTGATACATTTGCTTTAGCTGATTACACTGTTATGCACAGTGTCACTTAGTATGACAAAAATTATTTTGTTGGACTAGTCCTCCGCTGAATTTAATTTTCTTACAAGGTGATGGGAGAAGTCTGAGACTCAGTGCTATAAAATGTTTTTTTCTTGTTCCTCTACTAGAATACAAAAATCTCTGCATTCAGGAGAAATGCTAAGAACAGCTTCTACAGAGAGGCAAGTGCAAGTGGTGCCTGCATAAACCTTCATCTGAACAGGGCAATGGGAAATTGTCTCTGGTTGCACACAGGTGGGTAATATGAGACCTTCAAAAGCCAAGCAGAGGGTGGCAACAAGCCATGAGTGGACAGGGTAGGCGTCCCAAGAGTGGAGTCTTGCTTCTGTGGGTGTTGCTGCAGAATCAGAATAGAGAAGCCCCGGGGTCCCACTGAAAACCAATGACTAAAGAGTACCACCTTCACAGGAACAAACTGACTCTGCAACATTGCAGTCTGGTCCAGAGAACATACAGACTGAGAGTTTTGCATTGATTTTCCAAAGGCCTTTGAGTTGGGCATGTGTTGAGTCATCTAATTCCTGTCTGTGTTTATGATTCCTCTCCAGAGTTTTTTCATGCCCAAATACCAGTATGTACAAATGAGACAGCACCCAAATCTAAGACTGTAATAAAATATCCCAGAAGTAAATGAGTTATTTTTCTGTGAGGTGATGAATTGGTGCTTTTTCACTCTTTGGTTTGTTTCTTGTTTGCATTCTCTTCAAACTCTGGGTGGCAACCATATATTTTCAGTACTAAACCGCTGTTTTGAAAGGCAGAACTTCATGCACATATGGAAGTAAATTCATGACAAGAGGTTGTTTACAAAGGGTGGAGTAGTCTATTTTGAGGCCTCCCCACTTTTCTAGGGTTTTTAAGATCTCTGCCTCTTGTTCATGCTATATATATACAAATATAAAACATACTCACTATATTGGACAGCTGTATAAGCAAGAATTTTGAGAGGGAGCTTAGAACTGGGTTATTCAGCAAATGCTCTGTGGCATTACAGCAGCTGCTGGGATTTAGTTCCCTTGGTATGCCGTTTTTAGGACTGCAAACGTGTTCATTGCCCTATTTGCAAACATGCCTATGGTGCTTTGCTCAATTTTGTGTATGGCAAGTAATTCTTCTAGACAAGAATTTAGAGTTTAAAACTAATTTACTGATATATAATAGCAATGTAAAATGCAAAACAGTGGCCGCTTGCTACTGCCAAGGGCCTTATTTTCTTAATGAATTTGTCCTTTGTACATGATTGCCTGCCTGACACGCAGAATCTCCTTGTTGTTTGTGTTGATGTAGCACCCCGAAGCTTCACAGGAGTCCAGGGTCTGCCTGTGCTTGGTGCTTTCTTTGCAACATAGGCTCTGTGGAGGAATGGGAATAGATACAGGGGTGTGTGAATTAGTCTTTAGAAAGATAATCTGTAATGGCTTTTACTGCTGGTGGGATCTACACTGGCTACTCCTTGCTCTCCATTATTGTCGACTCCCAAAGCAGAAAGTTAGGCTGTCTTTCTAACTTCCAGTACAGCTGGCCCCCATATATCAGTGTGTTACTTAAATACCAGGCTACTAATGATACGTGACACCAGTGGAAAACAAGAAAGTTGAGGCCAACATTTTTGGCATATCTTTTGCTACTATATCCTTTGGAAGAACAGCCCGTGAATGAATTGAGTTGCAATTTGAACTGCTGTAAGTCCACTTCTCCAAGTTTTTGAATTCTGTCGTATATGAGACATTTAATATGACTGTGTGGAAATCTGTGCAGGATACACAGCTTGTCTCCCTCTCTAGTTAGTTTTGTTCACTGAGGAGTTATTACAAGCCCAGCTTCCATCCGTTTTAACTAGCCAGCTTTGAGTCAGTGATAATAGGGGAGGAAAAACATGCATCAAAGTGAAAGCTGTATCCTACACCCTGTGCTCCTGCTGGTACACTGGTGTGTTTTTAGGTAGAGTTGGGCACCCAGATTGAAAACCCTTGTGCCTCAGTTGTCTTCTGTGCAGAGGAAGCACAAATGCAATCAGGAGGTCTGGCATGAAAAAACAAAACAAAACAGGGGAGCCTTTCTTCTCATAATGGAGGCAGGTTTTTCTTAAAAGTCATGCAAGTTAAAAAAATACCACAGCACATAAGGCAGCACACAGAAAAATGAATCGGTGAGCTATAGCATGTGTGCAGCAGCAGCACTGCATTCCTGTCATCACACATTCCCAAAGCATAGCACTGAGAGACATATGATCTGAAACTGGTTTAAGAGGTGCTGTAGCTAAGCCAGGATTACTACCATGGTATAACACAACCTGATAGCAAGACTGAAGACTTGCTTGTGATAAGCTCTGAAACATTTTCCTTTTTTATATTTGGAAATTTTTGCACTTACGTCTTTGCCCTTTGGATTTTTTCTTTCCCTTTTTGGTGGAACTTCTCAAATGCTCTCTCTAATGAGATAGTTGTCTGAGCAAACAAAACTTTTCCTTTGTCAATAAATCCGTCAAGAAAGGCTGCCTCATTCTGTGACCTGGACCACAAGCATATATTACAAGTACTTGGCTTCTCTTGCATATTTGAGTAACAACAAGTACTAGTAAGAGATGACAAATTAGTAGCGTTAGTGTCAGAAGTCTAAGGGCTGCTGTGAAAGGTGTGCTGCATCATGAGTTTTCTGGTTTGTTCTTGCTAGTACATCTGATTACAAATATCTAGAAGTGAAAACTAGTGCTTCCTGCAGCCAAAGACAGTTGCAACCTGTTGCCAGAGTTTCTTAACCAATTAGGAATTGCTTAAAACCATGTTTTATAGAGCCTCTGTTCTGTACCTTTGTTAATACAGAGATACAAGAATCCATGCATGAAAATGGTGAGTTTATGCAGTGGACAACTTTTCCCTTTCTGGATTTATTAATATTAGAAATGCTGGTAATGTATTTTCTCAGGAAGACTATTATCCAGAGTTACAAACCTAACAAACCCATAGATTGCCAAGGCCTGTGATATTATACCTGAGCTTGGTGTCTTTCCCAAGTTCTTAATTATATTTTTCCCACCTTCTCACACTCCGTTTCCCCTCTTCCTCTTCCTCCTCTGCCCGTACTCCAGGCTTTCCCCGCCTTTTTCCCTTTTATTCTCTGTTTATTCCTTCCTGCTCTCCCTCTCTCACTTCCATAGGCTCTGCATTTCCTTCTCAGAATCTTGCAGCATCCTATCTCCATCTTTTAAAAAGTTACAGAGTTCAATGGTTTTGTTTTCATAGGCCCACAGCATGATCCTTTGCTCCCTGTTTTACCTGGCTGCCAGTCACTGTGGCCTTCCTTAGTGCAAAGTCTCCCATATATCCCAGTATTGCCAATAGTATCCATAGTCTTTGTTTCTGAAGCTGGGGACCAGGAAAGCACCCTTATCATAGACCTGCAGAGGGTGAAGCCACAAGGATTTGTATGGCACTGGGCATCTTGGCAGTATTGGTTCTTTGGGTGGTGTTGGGTGCTTGTCAGACACCAGCTCAGCTGACAGTAATACAGTGTGCTATGTGCAACAGGCAAGGTAGTGACAGAGTAAGGGAGGACCCAGGCTCAAAATGGCTGGTTTGAGACACTGATTTTAGAGCTTGCCTTAGTGAAGAGGAGGATTGCTTTCCTACTTGCATGTCCTATTATTTTTCCATTTTTATTTTAGTGTTTGGCTTGTGTGCTTATTTTGAAAACCTCATACAGTCAGTCCCCAAGCCAGTCTCGCTGAGGTGGTAACACCAGCCCACCCTGCTACTGAAACCTGCTGCTCTCCCTGTGGGAATTTGTTTGTCGCAGGGAGGAAAATATAAGTACTCCTGTCTGAAACTTGGAATACCACATTACATGGGAGCAATTACCATATATGCACAAGCACACATACATATACAGAGAAATATATATATATATGCGCATATATATATATATCACCAGATTGTACTCTGCAACATAATTATTTCTTTTCAACTGAGGAGAAATAAGCCTATAAGCATATAACTTTTAAAAGTGCTTTTACCACTGATTTCCTACATTCTTCTGGGCCAGTTGTCCTTTTCTTTTTTACATTTTCCATCTACAAAATGGGAACAGACCTGCTTAGCAACTAATAAGTGAGTCTTTATGAAGATCAAATGCAATAGATATTCTTAGTAATATTTGCCTTCTCACTTTTTAAAAGCTAACCCAAGATTTTCAGAAGCAGAGATTTTGAATTGCTTCTCCAAAAGCCTTCAGGCTCCTTGTGAATGTGGACTGAAACAGGGTTGTGATTGAAAGCTTGAACATATAAGAATCCTTTGTAATGTCTTATATGTACCTAAGCTTCATTTTTGAAATTCATAATGTTAAATCAGTGCCTTTGAAATGGCTGCTATTATGTTGCCAATTCCTGATCAGGAATTGTTAGGTTATAAGGGAGGTGGAATGCCTGTTTTTGGTTTAGTTCAGACCTTTTTCCCAAGATCTCTATGGTCTTATTTATCCAACCCTCACCTCTCCCTCTAGTAATTCAAGAAAGAGATGGTACCTGTTGGACTCTAAATACCAAATGATAAAAATGAATGCTTTGTCTGATTCTCAGTAAAAAGCTTCTGAATTTAATCTTTCCCTTATTAAAAAAACGACCAACCAACCAAAAACAACAACAACAAAAACCCACAAAAAACTCCCCAAACAAATAAAAAACCAAATAACTGAGGATAAATTAAAAAAAAAAAAAAATAGCCAGCTTTGAAACCATCTCCGTTTCATTTTCCCATCACTTCAATTCCTGCCTGGAAGAAGTATTTTTCCTTACTCCTAGCAAGCTCCATCAGACTATTTCCATAGTTATTTTTACAATTGGCAAAATGTTATTAATAAATAACAGGTAGGCAAAAATATTTGTATATTAAAGCAGAATTTTCCAGTGGCTTCAGCCAAAGAAAATTGGTCCTCCCTGCCCCTGTTGGAATTGTTGGATTAAACAGCATACTTTTATTTATTACAAACAGTGCTTATAAGGATACTGTACCATTGTTCACCAAGCATTTGTAGCTGAGAACTCTTCTTTCCTTAGCCTTCTCTGACATAGCCATATGAAGGCAGAAATATAGTTCCTTTTATTAAAAAAAATGTAATTTTAAATGCCTAAGAATAAAATGTTGTGGGCTGGTTTGTTGGTTTTGCTTTTTTTTTAAGCCCTCAAATTTCAGCTTTCAGATCATATGAAGAAAATTGTTTTATTTCAGTTTAGCCACTGAAGCAAAAAAATCAATTACACTCACAGTTCTAGCTCTTATTCCAAAGAAAACAGCTAAAACTTAAACTTGGTCTTTAATTATATATTTGATTCATCCCAGTAACAACATTTGACTTCAAACAATGCAAGAGCAGGAGGAAACTTGCTCTGAATTCCTCTCTTCAAAGAAGAGAACTCTTTCAGATATTATGTCAGAAAACTAAGCTGAAACCAAATGAGGTAACTGTGAGAAGGCTGGAACTTTAACTGACCTTGGGAATAATGTCTCAGTACTGAGAGGAGGTCTCCAAAATTGCTTTTTAACGAATCTCCCCATTTTGGAAAGGGAAAATCAACTTTGCTAGATGGATTAATTATTCTTCTCATTCCTTCCTCTTTTCCATAGTTGTAGGAGCAAATTATTATTAGTTTTAAATAACTACACGATGAAAATGCATTGTTATCTGTGCCCAAAACTATGAACTAGTTTAATTCTACAACTGATAAGTAGAAGATACCATGTGTTAATTGTATGCACTGTATTCCTCTCATGACAATTCATGGAAGTGTACACATTAAGTCAATTAAAGCTACTTGAAAGACTTCTGTACACTGTCACTGGTCCATCAGCACACAACAAATCACTTGAAAAGAACTGGGACATGGGTGCTTTATCTGACAGTTGCAGAACCATCCCCTGTTTTTTTTCCAATACTTGTTAGAATATTTTAGTTGGGAATAATTCTACAGAAAGCCAGTGTAAAGATCACTGTGGTCTTGTTTGTTGTTGGCGTGTGTGTGTGTGTGTGTGTGTGTGTGTGTCCTGCTTTGTTCTGTCTTTCTACTTCTTGACCTCATTTTTCCTCCTCATTGCTGATTCCTATTTGTCTCTTGCCTCATGTCTTCTTTTTTTAATGGAACAGATTGATATCTAGGGCTGTGTCTAGACTAGGAGAGAGGTTGAGTTTAGTTCAGCTGGAAGTGGAAGTTAGCTGGCCAACTATATTCAACAACTTCTTGACTGCTGGAAAGGCAAAGCCATCATTTGTTCAGCTTTCGGACAGTGGAATGAGAATTTACATTCCTGGCTAGAATTTAATTTGCTTTTTTATTTGGTAAAATAGGTATGTTTTTTAGGTTTGACTTAGCTAGCTAGTGCTAATCTATCTATCCCAACCTCAGCTTTCCATGAGAAAAGTTGAACGATTCTAAGAGTTCTCCTTATGGTTTTTCTGGTCTGAGGGTGAAAACATGTTCTATTATAAGCTTTGCGTAGGTTGTTGAGTAAATTGCTGGATGAGTAAGTTGCATGGTGGAAAATCTTGTATTTTTATTAGAGGAGCTCTAGGCCATCTTTTTTCTCATCTTAACTTTTTTCCTGTTGCTGCCAGTATACAAACCATCAATAGAAACACGTCATTCCTATTGGCTTTTCATGCAGTTGAAAAAAAAGCTGAGCCTGAATGAGAAAGGAACCCATAGCATTTACTTTTTTTTTTTTGCTGATTTTCATTAATGTAGTGTCTACTCATGTGAAAGGGGCTGCTGTACGTGAAACCCTGAATTGTTCTTTGGTGTGTGTGTTGCCCACAGTAGCATAGCCGGGTGGTCTGAGGTGGGTGCTGAAGTGGCTAACCCACAGCCAGGCAGCTATGGGATAGTATCTCATGGTCCACTGGCTTGGGTGTTCGGTTCATTCATCGATGGTCATCTTCTACTGGTTCACCACTACTGACGATTTCCAGCTAGAAAATTACAGCCCTCTTTTTTTCCGTGCTCTTAGAAGTGTAACACAACCGCCTGTAAGAAGGATTAGTTATACAAAAATTTACTATGTAAGTAATGTATTGGCAACATTTTCACATCTCTGCACTGTGGCTGTCCCCGCTGGTAATGCCGGCGGCACCTGACACCGAGCGTGCTCAGAGCTGTCCGGCAGAGGAGGCGCCGAGTCCCTCCGCAGTTTTGGTGACCGGAGTTGATAAAGCGCCCGGTCGGCCCTGGCCCCCCTCGGGATGGTGCCGCGGGCACAGGTGTGGGGAGAGCGGCTGTGCTGGGTGTGCTGTGGAGGGAGTGTGGCGGTGTGAGGGGCCGTGCCGGGAGGGCCGGGCAGTGGAGCCCCGCCGTCCGACCGGGGGTGCCCCGGGCATGCCGCCCTCCGCCGGCCGGAGCGCTGCCCCACGGCCGCCCTGCCCGCCGCTGGGAAGGAGGAG
>VXBX01000330.1:853562-909052 GCA_013400415.1 Scytalopus superciliaris
CATGAAGAAGACACGGAGCACGACCTTGCGGCGGGCCTGGCCTAGCTCCGACTTCTCCGCCCGGGCCTCAGACCGCATGAGGTCCCGCAGCGAGAAGGACTACCGGCTGCACAAGCACTTCCCCCCGGCTTTTATTTCCCAGGCATCACGGGGCTACATGACATCAGGTTGGTAACATAATTTGTGTTATGCGAGAGAGAGAGAGCGAGAGCGCTTTATTGCGAGGCTGGTGCGGGGTGTGTGTCTGGCCGGGAAGGCTGTGTCGGTGGGTACGGAGGGGAGCCTGCGGTCGGGAGGCTCAGTTGTTATGAATAATGGGGAAAAAAAAAAATAGCATACATCCACCATTTTGTACCTCTGCAAGATTCACAGCGGGGTCCTCGCAATATGGTGTTTAAAATCTATTACTCAAGCGAAATAAATATCCGAGAGAAGCGGTTGCATCTTTATGTCGAGGAATAAAAATGACCGGCAGTGCAGAGCACGGAGCCCTTTGCTCCTTTTGTGTGTAAAAGCATGTGCTGGACATTTGCTGCTGCCCTGCACATTCAGCTTTAAATGCAGTTAACTCAGCAGGCTTTCGTGTTTTTCCATTTTGGAAAGGAAAAGGGTCACCTGTAATTGCAAACGCTCTCGCCTTGTTACAGGCTCCTTGGGGTTTGGCTGCGCGTTTCTGCAACGGCAACGCGTGCGGTGGTGAAAATAACTGTAAACACATTTGCATTTGTTTTTCGAGGTGTAGAAGGGGGCCAGAGCTGTGTATGTGGCAGAACACACACGTGCGTGCATATTCGTTTGTCAGTTGCTTTCAAGGAAGGCCGCTGAGAAATAATGGACACTGCACCAACATGTTTGTGCATGGGCAAGAGAAAGCACAAACAAAACAAAAAACAGCGCAGGGAAAGGCAGTCATCACCGAGAGGCTTGGCCTCCGATGGATGGAGTGCTGCTGAGATTTTGGAAAGCCTCGCTACTGTTAGTGGAATCGGCTCCATCCTGAAATGCCTCTTAATGGCCTTGGAAATAAGACATTTCATAAACATCCAAAAGCAGACTTGGAAAAAAGCTGACCGGGAGGGGGCCAGGGGCAGAAAATCCTGGAAACCTCCTTTGTTGTTCTGCTGCCTGCTTATTGTGATGATAGGACGTAACATTTCATTATTATAAGATTCCGGTTTATCACGAAGGCACGTTTTTCCCTCTGAGGCTCAATTTAGGTGGAGTAGGCAGATTCCTTTAAAGGAGAAAAGGAAGGTATTTATTATGCATTCCTGAAAACGTCTCCAGTCCTGTACCCTGTCCCCCCGCCGCATTTCTGCTGCAAAGGTTGAGCCAGAGATTGTGGTTCTCAGTTATATGCTCACTTTTCCTGTCCTTGGCCCTAATAAATGTATCTCTTTAGTTAGGATTGGTTTCTCATCTTCTAAAAATGTCTTGTGACTGTTCTTTCTTTGATGCCTGTGTACAAGGGCAATTATTTTATTGAAACGTTTGTCTTTTTAATAATACTGTGCTATTTTGGCAATAGGGGCTCTGATTTTTCCTTTTCCTGGGAAGTCGCATACCGAGAGGAAATGACAAGGATAATTTATGTTTAACAGATAAATGGTGTGGAGGGATTGATTTGTTTCGTTGGTGCTGCAGGACCTGAAAGGGCTGGAAAGCTGAATCTGCCCATACTGCAAAGATTTTTGTTGTTCTGCGTGAGTCCTGATATTCCCACTGTAAGATACGCTGTGTCAGTTCTGTTGAAGTAGGTACTTTTAGGCCTTTCTTTCAGTGTGGAAGCCCATACTGAAAAGAGAAGGAGCTCACGTGAGTGTTTTGTGCCAAGCAGTGTGGGTTTTGCATGTTTTTGATTCTGCAGGGAAGCAGTCTGCTTCTGTGAAAGCTTTATCTTGGCAAAATTGGTACAATCCAACCAAACACCAGCAATCTGCAGAATCAGATGTGTCACCCTGAATTTGTTAGCAGATACCTGTGTCCTAGGGAGGTAGGAGGGGGCACAGAATTTTAATCTGTTACAAATGTTTTAAAGTAATCTCGAGAGTACTTGTTTATGAATATAGTGCGCATTGATTTCAATTGCAACAACTGAAGAAGAAGGACAAATATCATGTTTAGTTTTGCTAAAGTTGTTGGAGGGAGAACACATTGAAAATTAAAATCAGCAAATGTTTTTGGTTTTGTTGAGGTTTTGTTGTTGTTTTTTGTTTGGTTGTTGTTTTTTTTTAAACTCCAACAACAACTTAATAGGCTTTTATCTGGAAATGCAGTTGTTCTCTCTTGATGGATAGTTTCCACATTCATCTATTTTTAAAGGATCTTTGTCCAGTCACTGCCTTTTCAAATATTAGTTTTGGGAGGAATGGCTGCTGTATCTAAACACTTATGACTATTTGAAGGAAACTCTCATCCTTGCAGGAAATCTATAGGAAGTCCTCTGGCATGAAAATTGTGGAGATCAGGAATACAAATACTTTCTTTGTCACCCAGAATGTTGTAGAAGAGAAAGTGTCCTGAAACACATGGGCTTTTCAGAAGGCTGCATTCTGTTTATCCAGGCATTTAACCTCATCACCATTAGCATTGTTGTTGTTCTCTTTTAATTAAATGCCTCATTGTTTGGGATGGGGGGTGGAGGGTGGGAAAGAAACCTTGGGGTTTTGCCTCAGTTACTGTGCTTGGGGAAATATGGAAAAGCATACAATCAAACAACCTTTAATAAGATGCTGAGAATCTTGAAACATTAATATTCAAGTATGCCTGAATGGAGCATGGAGAAGCATATATATTTGCTTCAGCATGGAGAAATACTGAGTAATGGTGTTGCAGTTAATGCCATAGTGTTTTATTTGAGGAAAATACAGCCTCTAAGCAGAACCATGTTTATAATGGAAGTGCAAACCTCGTGCTGGAGTGGTGAAGCACACCTGATTTTTAGCAGCCTTTTCAGAAAAGCTGAGTAGGGACCAGTTTGATATTTACTTGATTTGAAGCAGTATTAGTGGCTGGCCAGTCACATTTTCAGTACTCAGGGAACAAACTGCCCATAATTATAGAAAATTGATGCAGATGCAATTCATATGAAATCTAAAGATTGTTTGACAGATGAATGGAGATGGAAGTAAGGAGGGGGAAAAAAGCAGACAATTTAGAAAATCACACATTTTTGCTGCTGAATAATCTCTTGATACATGCTATTAAATAGGCTGTACTCCAGGGTTTCTTTAGGCCTCCTAGCAACCACTAGGTTCAAAGGCCATGCAAGGAGTTCATTGTTCATGCAGAATATTAATTTCCCAGTGGAGGACTGTCTTGGAGAAAAAACACTGAAAAAGAAAATTACAACAATGTAGAGCTTTGACCTTGCATGAAAAGAGACACTGAAAAGTTTGAATCCAATAAAATTCATACATGTTACTGAAAAAGGGGAAATATACCTGAAGCTTTTGATAGATTGCTGCTTAATTCAAGGAAAAATAAAGAAATCATATGCAACTGCCAAGCAGGATAAAACTTAATGAAACTTAGAAGGACTCCAAACAGTGACATGAAATAATGTGTATAGCTTTTGAAATGTTGGAAGCTTCTTGCTTTTTTTTCCCCTCCCCCTTCTAAATAACAAAGGCAAATCCTGGATTGTGTTTTAGCAGAGAGGAACTGCACCCTGTGTTTGACCCAGTCATTCAATGTTATGAAAACTGAACAGCACTCTTGAAAGAAATAACATTTTCTGCAGCCTTTCTTGAGCTACTTTGAGTGAAGATTTTGGTGTTGGAGGTATTGTGTCAGTTTGAGATGGAGGTGGTGTAGAGTAACAGTGTAGCACACACGGCATGAAGGAATGTCTAAAGAACTTTCTACCATGGTAAGAACTACTTCCAGAGCATGCTCATTTGAAGGTTAGCTTCTGAAAAGTATGTGATTATTTTATTACTCTTCACATACAGTTTCCTCTCGGAGGTTGCAGCCCTCCAAAGTTGCAAAAGTCGATATTTGTGTTGCCTGCTGTTACTGGAGTTTGATTACCAAGTTGAAGAAGAAGGGAAAGGGGAGAAGTATATAACACTGCTATCCAACTGATGGTATCTGTGTGCAAATTAAAATTACTGGGAGGAAAGGATATCCTCATTCTCTCTTTCAAGGGTGTTTGATGAAAGGTCTAGGGCAGCCTCTTCAAGCTCCTTGAACAGTACGAAGGCTCTTGGGAGTCACTTGAGCAAATTTGAGAGTCCTGGATATTTTTTTTCTAAGCTTGAATCTCTAACTCTAAAAATTAATATTTGGAAATAACTATGCATGATCTGAAGAACTCAGTTTAATGTAATTGAGAAATGATAGATAATTGCAAAGCCTTGAAGCTTGTTCTGTTCTCCTGTCCCTTTATTCAGTTATCTAAGGGAGTATGTTCTAGCTTGAAAGTAGCTGTATTGTAATTAATATTTAATGGATAATCAGTATTGCATCACCTTCTTTCTCTCAGTGTGGTATTAAGAAACACCTTCCCATTCACCTTCTTAACAGTAACGTGATCTCTTTGCCTTCCTGAATTCTGAGTAGTTTCAGGTTGTCTTAGGCCAGACACATTGCTGGGGCAGTAAAAACTGAGAGCATGGAGGTGTCAATGACTAGCAGAACTAGCTTTGCCTCTTGGCTCCTGCTCTGTCTGCTTTTTTCAGTCTGTGCTAACCTGGTGAACCCCAAGTGGGTCATTCTGTTCAGTTACTTGAGGGACTATATTTGCATAATTGCTTGGGAAGTTGCTCCTGAGCTTACTGTGTGTTCCAGTCCCCTTTGGCCTCTAGAGCATCTACTTTAATTGACAGAGAATGAGGAACTTTCACTGCATCCTCATCTGGATGGAGGGTCTAAGCGTGCTCTGTCTTCAGACCACAGACTTGATGCAAGTTCATGGACCAGTCACTTTTGTATAGTTTCTAGTTCATTTTGTTTCCTCCCCCAGTTTCTTCCTAAAAGAGTACAAAAGACAGGCTTCTGTTTTCTCCTGTAGACCCTGGTTTTCATTCTTATGGTTGCATGTGCAGTATGAGCTCAAATACAATGCTGTGTCAGTGCCTGCGTTTTATGCCACACATATGCCTGGTCCCTGCACACCAGATACCAAGACATTTTCTGTATATCCATGACTTCACTTTTAGACCAAACTGTGGACAGTGTCTTGAGCACTACTTGTGCAGTGAGCCGACCAAACTGCATTTGACTATCTGTTGCTCTCCAGGGCTGTTGTGACCTATGAACAAGGGGATCCACAGTGTCTTTTTTCTTCATGGCATTAGAAGTAAAATCAAAGAGGAATGAATATAAGAAAGAAACAGAAGTCTCTGTGTGTACCTATCTTACCTAGACCTGTTCAGGTTTCTATCTCAGTTCAAAGCATTCATCCCTGCAAGAGTAAGTTTCAGGTTATTTTTCTTCCTCAGCCTCTTGTTGCTGCTTGTGCTCAAAGTCCCAGTGTTCTTTCTGCTGGCTTGCTTGGACCTTCGTCCAGGTTGGGGTGCACAGAGGTGCCTCCGGGATCAGGTCACCAAAGGGTGTCATTGGCATTTGTACAAAGGTGTCAGTCTGAATTTGAATACATTCCTAAGGTGTGTTTTCCAGCAGTCCTGTGATTGAGATGATTTTTCTAGATACACACTAGGCATCATGATAGCCACTGAAGATACAGGAAGCTCCTCTTTTCGAGAATACAGAAGGGTTCAGAACTAACACAATACTGATTCATCACAAATACCTCCCGGTCTTTCACAGGTGTAGAAGTTATACTCTGTTGGCAACATTTGATAGACCCAAAGGGTGTTAAATATCTTGCCATTTTGGGATTGAATAGCAGCCACATCTTTGCAAAATGCATTACTTGTTGGAGGGGGCTGAAATGTGAGGATTTTGCAGATCACCTTGGGTTAGCCTGGTGACCTGCTCAGTTGTGAGCAACAATAGGCCTTCATCTCTATGCTGGAGACTTCATCCCAGAGTAAACTACCATTTTGGTAACATTCTTTGCACAGTTTAAAGTGGCGTAAGTACAATCAGGTGGGAAGACTAGAAAGATGATATTTTGCTAAGCATGATGCAGAAATCCTCAAAAAATTTGGGTTCTTTTTCAGTGTTTGGGAAAGCTTCTTTAGCATGAGCATGCTTCATAGCATGTAGCAGGTTGTAGAATATCTCTGTGAATAGCATTAAAACAGAATCAACATGCACATTCTGAGCCATGACTCAAGTAAAGCAGTGTTGGAAAAGATTTCAGATACAGTTACTCTTGGATCCTCCTGAACATGCTTTTATATTGTTAGAAGAGACCAGACAATGTTAGAGCCGTGATCAAAAATTGTGAGCTAATTTAGAGCTTGTGTAAGAGTTGCTAAATAATACAATATTAATAGTGTTTGGGTTCTTTTCCTTGAAAATCATGATACTTTATGTTCTTTTAAATGGTGAAACTACCGTTATCAAAACTGGATGTCTGATGGTTTTGGTGGTGTAGATGTAAATCTGAGCCTAGAAATATAGGTTGCCCCATGTAAGAAGTATCTAATGAATACTACATGTAATTCAGTCTAACCATTGGGTTTTAAGAGGGAAACTGAGACCTGAGTGCTTGAACTTAAACAGAACACTTTCAATTATAGGTCCTTTTTTTCGAGGTGAATCAGATGGGACAAGAAGCAGAAATGACAGTTAAAAGCTTTTCTAAAAGTCTCAGGAAATTGTGCTTCTGTACTTGTTCTTGCAGAGTTTTTGGCTTCAAGGCCAGTGGCAACCCCAGTAGTCCTAGGGAAAATGCTTGAATATCTAAGTTTCAAAACTCTCCCAGACCAGTATTTGTCGCTCCTGAGTGACTGCCTTGTAGCTGTGAGGGGGCATGAAAGTTGTTTATAGCTACTGGCTTGCTTTTTTCAGCACATTTATCAAGTTGGCTGCTCTACTGATGCTGGTTTGTATCTTGGATGACATACAGGTGCTGGAATTATCTTGCTTAAATAGACTGTGGAGGAGAAGATGGGGAGAGAAAAGAAAAAAGGAAGACCTGGCTTTACAGGAAGTGTATTTGGGTATGCAACATTGATGGAGTGGGTAGAGCAGTCTAGTTTAGACAGAACCTTGGGCTGCACTGGCAGGTTTTAAATAGTCTGCAAAAGGTAACCAAAACAGGAAAACTTGATTTTCATCAGTCTTGAATTCATTATAAAAAGGATAGCAACTTTCCCTTTTTCTTCCCTCAAAGAGAGATTAAAATCACTGGGTTTGAAAGTTAGGAGGTGAGGGAGGTATTTCCAGTTGTATCAGTCATCAACTTTGTTTTCCTGGGCACTTTTAACTGTTTCTGCAGCTCTCTACACTTAGTTTGTAATCTGTTCAGTAGGAGAACTGTCTCATTTGTTTTATAATGTAATATTGCCAGTCACAAAAGGATCCTTTCTCAACCCACGCTGTGAATTGGTAACGGTGGGTAAGAACAGACATCCAAAAATAGGTGCATTCAGTGTGAACAAAGCAGTCCTCGTTCTGCAGGTGAAATCCTGTGTTCAGATTAACATTTGGATGTCACTGTGTTCTTAAGAATTTACCATCTTGCCTTCCTGCAAGCTGAAATAGAAAGCCTGTTTACAATACCAGCGGTAAATGATGTGGAATGATTGTTATTCAGTACTGTTATCACTTCTACCTTGTCAACCAACTCCTCACAACCCAGAGATAGTTCTGGTTTTCAACACATTGTAGATTATGTGATTCCTGTAATTTTTAAAGTATAGGAGTTTTTGTTGTTACTGCAGTTGGAAATGCTATCTGCAGGAGATCACTACAAATGCACAATTTATTAGAAATTTCAAGTTGTGGTATTGAAAAAACAGATCTCAGTGGTTTTATTGGATTTGATAGGGTGTGAAAGCAGTAGAGGAAGAATGAACTTAAGGAACTTTTATTTTGTAGATGATGTAGGTATTTGGGTATTGTGAAAAAGAATGAGAAGTTGATCGTCTTTTTACTAGGTCTCCTTATTTAAGGAAAGTAGCAAGAAGAGAGACAAGAAAGGCATCTTGCTAATCTTTCATTTTGTATCTGTCTTGGAAAGTTACTCAACTTTTGTTTCCCTGTGATACATTAGAGGTATATGCAGTATATTGCATTCAGCTTTCAGCTCAAAAGATTAAGCAGTAACTGCTTCTGTTTACCAGTTTTTCTTTTCAGAAGTTGTCCAGATAGCCTGGATGAACTGCAGTCCTCTTGCTTTCTATCCCTTGCTGACCAGTAGTTTTATTTTGAAAAGCATGTCTAACATTAGAGTAGAACAGGCTCCCAGACACTAATTATCGCCTTCCCAAACATGACAGAGGATGCAGCTGCAGTTTGGCTGGGGTGCTGGAACTGAAGGAGTATGTGAATGTTGTCTTGTGTTTGGGTACTGTCCTCAGGTGGTGTATGTGCCAGTAAAGGATCTCGCACACCCATTCTTGAGGTGCTGATAGTGAGTAGAAATCTGCATTTAATGATCTCAAAATACCTTTTCTAGTTACTATGATCTTTCCCAGCTATATCATTTAAAGGAAAAAAAAAAAAATGAATGGCTCTCTGTAGTGAATTTAACCTCCACAGTTTGAGGCTTGAAGAGTATAATAGACAATTGAGAAATACTTTCTTAATGTGGCCTGGAAAATTGAAAGTTCAGTATGAAAGCTGAGTTCATCATAACACAGGAAGCTGTGCTGTGAGACCGTAGATTATATAAACTAGTTTGCTTGCCCATTTGTGTTCTTTTAATTTCCTCCATAATTTCCTATGAATTTCCTGTTGATGACCTGTGACCTAGTTTCAGAAGATGAACTTCTGACCATATGTGATAACGGTGTAATTGCCATAAATTGGACTGTTTATCCTATAAGCTAGTAAAGATGCTGTACTAAACTTCATTGTGGTACTTAACTTTGCCTCTTACATTTTCACAGCATTTTAGAGTGAAGTACCATTCTTCATTTTCATAAAATGTTCTAAATTCTGCTCCCCTGAGAATTTACTTTCTTGAACTATACAGTGACCTGTTTCACTACATGTAAGCCTTAAACCAAATATTTTTTTAAACAGAGTGAAACGGAAATTTTTTTTACAAGGTTTTCTTAAGATCTGTGTGCTTTTAGGTGTAATTACTGCATTGCTGGCTTGAGGAGTAGAGGGGACAAAAACTTCAGAGGAGAAGCTTATTTGCTTTAAGGTGAAATTTGGAACAGCTGCAACCCCCACCTGTAAATTGGGCATGTCTGCAGCACATCTCTTTCGAGGGATGGAGGACAGATATCACTGGCCATGGAAAGTTCACCCAAGACTCAAGTGATCCCTCAGCCTCTGGTGTTAATTTCAGGGCAGTTTTACTGAGGAATAGATGGGATTATGGGTGGAAGAAGCATGGTTATCTCTTTTTCCGTGTGCTGACTTCCTCCCTTTGCACTACTCCAGTCAAAAATGAATAAATGAATAAATAAATAAAGAAATCCATGTTCGGGGAGTGTTTAGGGGTTTGCAATATGTTACTGAGTCTGTAGTCCCTGCTTTCATCATGGGTGGATGTAGTTACTTTCTTGCTCTTTAGATACAATGTTCCATAGGCATTGAATTTTCAAGAGTGAAATCTTGAAATGGTATTTGCATGGCATGTCTGCATGAGAATGGATCTGGTTGAAATGTTCATAGAACACAGATGCAAAAAGTTGTTTTCTGCCTTTTTTTCCATCCAGCTCTAATGAAGTCTCCGTTTCTGAACAACTTTTACAATTCAGAGAGAGATAGAGCCATCTCTGAATGAAACATTTTGCGTTTTTTGGTAAAATCACAAGTCATTTACTCCTGAGTCAATCTTAGACTAAGTTTGTATAATTACTTTAATCGCAGAAATATTCTTTATTAACTGTGAGCATAAAATTTAGATGTCTTTTAGAAACCTCCCTTTAAAAATCACATTCTTGACTACCTCTTTTCACAAGAGATTGAAGTGGCTATGTGAGGTATTGTTTATTTTAGAGCCATGTGCAGTAACTTTTCATCAGATATGCGCTCTGCCATATTGTCCGTTGTGCAGTACAGTAAAATGTTGTTTATATAAGTTTATTAAATTCAATATGTTGCAAGCCTGTGCTCTGTGTGCATGTGCTAATGGTTCTACATGAGAATGCATGTTAAGTCCCCAGGGGTCTGATTCTGTCCTTTAGTGGGAAAAGTGCAAAAAGTTTTGGTTGGCTGTTCAGGTAGGAAACCTTAGCACCCAGCAGTGCTGCTTCCACAAACGATACATGCACCCATCTCTCTTGCACATATTGTTTGCCTACACAGAAGATTTGGAAAGGCTGGGGATGCAGCTGTAACTGCTGAGTAATGCTCCCTCTTAATTGAGGTCTGCCTTTGAAGATTGGACAGCTGGAGAAACTGGGGCAGGCAGAAACAAGGATGGGGTGCGATGGCAGAGAACAAAAAGGAGTTGTGGGCAGAGTTGCTGTTCTGCCAGAGCAAGCTTATGTTCTTGTGTCCTGGCCACAAGATGTACACTTCACCTTCCCCAGCTCACCCTTAGGTTTCAATTTTAGTTATTTAACTGGCTGCATTTAATCAGGACCATCACTCCTTCTCTTGTGTATCTCTGAGCTCATTTTGGAGGCTAATAATGGATTCAACTTTTTTTCTGCCTACCAGATGATAATCTCATTCGGTTTTCATACCAATGCTGATTGTTCCATGTAGAGCAATAGGCATGTAGCAGTACAATGCACTTGGCTTTCCATGGTTATCCTTTTTTATAATAACAGTGATCCCTTTTTCAAACCAACAAACAATGGACTTAAGTAAAATGAAGTGTTTCACTTGCATTTAGAGTTAAATTAAAAGACTTGAGATAAAAAGCTCTAGTGGACTGTGTCGTAATTTATTCACTAGTTAATGTGGCAGTGGAACAGGGTGGTGTGTATCAAGCAGTAAGAAAGGATACAAAATGGTGTTGATACTCAATTTTACTCGTGAGTTGGTGTCAAACCAAGCTTTGTCAATACTAGGTATGTCATAATTGTCAGATGGCACAGCTGCCCTTGGCAAATGTTTTATCTTTAATAGCAAATTAGCTTCAAAGCCATCTTTTCAGATCAGAGCATTTGACCTGTGTTTCGTACTCCTGAATGGATGCATGTATGTGATTGCTGTGCATAACGCAGGGAGGGCTATTTTGTTATGAGGAACCAGAAGGGAGGGAAAAAAAAATAAATCTAAAACCTGCTCTGGTATATGTTGCCATGCAATGACAGTTTTGGATGATGTTTTTCCAGCAAGAGCTGGAAGGAGTGTGGAAAATTTTCCTTTCTTTTTTTACAAGTGAGAACCTAACCTGGCTGTGCCAGTTAAGATCCAGGTCTGTCTTGCCCACTCTGCTGTATCCAACTCTAACCACAAACTGGGTCAAAGGAAGTGGAAGGAGAGAGCAAGTGTGTAAGGTGCTTCTCCCCGGCATGCTTCTCACCTCCAGCTGCTTCAGGCAATACAATTTAACAGTCCTCATCATGCTTTGCTTGCAGGTGTACTCTGTGACACCAGCCAGGGTTAGGGAGTGACAACTGCTCACCTTGCATGCAGGGAACTGCCCTGTGGCAGCCCCGAGTTGTGTGCATTGTCAGTACTAAACTTGAATTAGGTCTTATTCTGTCCCGTTTTGCAACTTGTCTCGCTAGTAAGGAATGTACACACATGTGAAGGAGGTTTTGAGGGTCTTGGTATTTTTGGTGGTGGAAGAGCAGCAGATCAGCTGTTAGGTCAGGAGGCAGCATTAATCACATCTCTCCAAACACAACATACACATTCCAGATTTCTGTAACTGGGATGTTAATGGCATTTATGCCATCAGACATTCTCTTCTGAAGTCATGAAAGAAGCACTTGTTAATTATTTCTGTAATTCCACTTATTTCTTCTTTCATTTAGTTTCCCTTCCTTAGTTCCTTCCTTTCCTTTCCCTCTGAATTCTGCACCTCATGAGCAGTCTCATCTTGAAGGTGACACATACCTAGATGAAAGGCTTGCATTAAGCAGGAGTTTCTTGTTATATCAACTCTTGACATTCCAAAAATGTCAACTCCTGATTCAAATTGCAAGCAGGATCTGGTGCCAAGGCATTAGTTGTTTCCAAGTCTTCTGCTTATTAGTAAGTCAGAACTGCTGTTTCACAAGAGAGTTGACCTGAGAAAATGCTGCAGAAGTGGATCCTAATGTTTCATGTCTCCAAGGTACCCGCTTTCCTCTTTTTGGAGGTGTTGGCTGGTTCACAAAATTCATCTTTGCTCAGTTAATAGCATGGCTTCCTGAGCTTGTGACACATTGGGTTTCTCGGTGAAAATACTGGCTTTTGCAGGAGCCAGATGTTCAACGTCTCTGGACTTTGATAAATTGAACTGGGCAGGTTTAAAAATCCACATATCTGGATTTTCATGTGGGCCTGAGCTTAACCCATCCATATTTTCAGCAAATAGTCTGGAGACAGTGGCAGAGTGTAGAGCTGAATCCAGTCACTATTAGCTCTCTGCAGAGCTGCCAAAGTATCCACCAAAATTATGTGCCCAAGCCCTGCCATTATATAGAGCAGCATTATAGAAATATTTTCTGAAACAGATTTCAGGTGTGTTGTATAGATGTGGATGGAGACAACTGCACGTGGTGACTCCCAGAGATGGTGTGTGTATGCACTGCACGTGGTCCAGCCCTCGCAAGGGACCCTCTGTGCACATTCAGTGATGCTCATGGGAATTGTCTTTTTGATGTTTATGTACAAAGTAACTTTACTGCATGTACTGAGTGGCATAATATATTCATATTGGTTATATATCATTTTATTTTATACTTATGGTCTTTTTAAGACTGCTCTTTTTAATCTGCACCCTTCTGCTGAAGGTTTTATATATTACTTGTTAATATAACATCAGAGCACATCCATTTAATCTATTTTATTTGAGGAGACTGTTGTGTACCAATGTGAGTGTATTTTGTTTATGCTTTGTGTACCTCTGCAGGTGTTTAATTTAGTTGTGCATGCTCTTAGTAATTGTAGTTGATGTTGCAGATGTGTTTCCTAGCAAGAATAAAATGTAAACATGGAAAAAACATGCAAAAGGTAGAAAATTTCAGATACAAACCAGTAAGTATGATAAAAAGTGGTGAAATTCTAATAATAGACTTCAGTTTAAATAAAGATTAAGAATTCACTCTCAGCAATCTTTGAATTTGTCACTTCTTGTTTCATTTGCAGAAGTGTTGCTAACCACTGTTATATCACTGAGATTCTCACAAGAAATTGACTTTTGTCCACTCCAGTCTGTGGTCTAATCTAAATGTCTAGTGGGTGCTTAATCAGAGTACCTTCAAAGTACACGATTTTAGAGTCTGAAGCTACTATTCCACATTTTAAAAAAATAGCATTTTGAATTCTAGTGCAAAATAAGAACATATGAAATATCCCTTACAGGATTTCAAACCTTTATTTTGTGAACTCTTGGAAAAAAGTACGTGCTTTTAATCTGTATTAGCTAATCTAGAAGCAGCAGCAGAGGTCAAATGTTAAACGTTTAATTTGGTTTCTCTAATTGTGGGATCATTAAAAATGACCTACTAGACCACGGGGTCAGATTCTTCTTTGTATACCAGTACAACTCTATTGATTTTTAACTGAGTTATTGCCAGGTTATTGTAGCGTGAGAGCAAAAGCAAGGCCTCTGAGTCCATTGCTGGCAACAGTAGAATAGTTTCTCTAGGCAGACCCAGGCAACTTGATGAAGGTCAGGGAAGACCAGGGATCCTTTGCAGTATGAAAATCAGCATGCTTTAGTCCTGCGTTTGTTAGTGGTCTGTTAACTCCTAATTGTCTGATGTAAAGGGAGATAAGCCATGCTGACATGGAGTAATGCCATACCCATCTCTGCGGTAGCTGGCATTGAAAGGAACGGGGCTGCTGCTGTGGCAGTGGTGCTCTCAGCCTGGTCTCACATGTGCCTCTAGGTGGGTGATGCCCTGCTTGCACAGTGGCCAAAGGGGACCTACCCCTCTTGGTGCTGACGTGGATGTGAAGATGAACCTGAGGCACCTACATCAAAAGCATGGAGGTGCAGCATGAGGAAAGGGGAAGAACTGGAGCCTAAAGTGGTTATTGCCAAGTATTACTTGCAGACTATCCTAAAACCAGGGCAAGGTGCCAGGTTTTGTGGTGAGATGTTGTGCCTTGCTGAAATATGCTGTGGTGTGACATCATAGAGTTTATCTTTCCCTCTCATGATTCTGAGCTACACCTTGCTGTTGTTGCAATATGGCAGTTCCTCCCCTTGATTTTACAGCAGAAAAGCAGGCAGAAAACCAAAGTGTTCAAAGGGAGGTTTCTCTGTGTGGAGGCTGCAGGGCTTTCCCCAGTAGTTACTCACAACTAGCTATTAAAGCAAAAAAAACCCAGGAGGTCTTTGTGAGCTGTGTTTTCCATCACTTTCTCTCATAGATTATTTCTCCCTTGTCAGTACTCTGATGTCTCTTTGTATGTCAGGGCTTTGGCTTCAGTCTTTCTGCAGTACACCTTGTGGTGGATCACCAGAACTTGTGGGAACGTAAGACCTTTGAGACTGCTCCCTCTCTGGCAAGTTTGCTTGAAGGTGTCCGAGAGTTACGATGCGGAAGAACCGACAGTGCAGGCCTAAGAGAGACAACAGTGTCACACTGCACATTCCATCATGAAACCAGACCCTCCAAAAAGTCTGCAAATGTATCTGCTATGTGAGGGCCCTAGTTTCAGAGTTTTTAATTTATGTAATCGTTCAGTTATAGAAAAGTTGTGGCTAAACACAAAGCATTTTATGAAGTGCTAAAGGTCCCAATTTCATGTTCTCTTCGCTAACAAATTAACAAATTCTTTTCAGATTTCCCCCCATCCTAACAGTGGAGAGGAATAAACTGGGTAACTACTAGGAACCTGTAGGCTGTGCTCTCTGTTGCAAAGCATAAAGTGCCCCTTTGTACTTGGAAGCATAGTATATTTAATTTGGTATTCAGGGGACCCTTGTAGGTGTAAATATTAATGGAATGGGCCACAAATAAATTTGGAACATTCAGCAGCACTTCACAATGCTGAAATGAAATAATATGAAGTGCAGCATTACCAAATGTTTATATAAAACATGCTACAGTATTACATTGAACAATTATACCTCTCTTATCTCAAGCACTTATCTCTAGCTAAAGCCAAGTGGCTGGAAGGCTTAAATTGCTCAGTATTTTTGAAGACAGTGTGGTAATGAAATATGCTAAGCAGCTGGGTTTTATGTTTGAACATTTTGGGTATTTTTCTTGGCCTGATTACTTCTATCTTTGAAGACACAAAAATGACACAATGTCTTTCTGAAGACACAGAAGGAAAAAGCCAAAGTCTAATGAGTTTAATTGTGGGAGCTGATGTTGGTAGTTGCACTTAAACCTCTTTAGCATTTGCATCTCAATTTTGCCATTTTTGGAAGACTTCTGTATAGAAATAAATTATATGAGAGTAAATCCTACTCCCCGCTCTAGTCACAGCCAAAAAGGGCTTGGATGACAGTGGGTTTGCTGTTCCCGTGGTCAGGAGCAGAGTGGAGGGACTCTGAGGTCCCTTGCACAAGGAGCTGATGGCCTGCCACCAAGCGTGCAAAATAATTTGTTGAATGTCTCATGGCTACTGCTGTGTTGTATACTTGTAAAAACTGCCTGAAACCAGTTCAGAGCAGCAGTGAGAGTAAATCAAGGCTTGACTTTTTTATAGAGATCTAGAAATCACAATGATGCTCAGATACTTCATGGTATGGTTGGGTTTGTTGTACTGGTTTTGTTCTTTGAAAAGCAAAAGGCGTAACCTGCTTTTGTGGCTTGTATTCAGATTAGTAGTTCATGTTTGCTCTACAGTTTAAAATGGCAGAGATTTTTTTTCTCTCAGTGTGTGAACTGCAAAAGTTGGAATCTTATGTTGCTTGTCCTTGCACTCATGATTACAGAAGATGTCTCCATTGTAATTGCAGATATAGTTTATGTGGAGGAATAGCGTTAAGGAACAAATGAGTATTGGATTTATAACTTTCCTTAGGATAGTTGGTCAGACAAGACCAGCCAGCTCTTCTTGTGACATTGGCAAATGCTCTGTGCCTTGCCACTAGTGCAGACATTGGAAATACTGTGGTCTGGCTTTGCAGGTCAAAGGTGGGATGCACTTTATGGTGTTTCTCAAAGCATCAACAGTATATAACACGTGGAGGTGTGGTTTTTGTGGTCTTGATAGTAAGCACATGTGCTTTTAAGTGGTTTCTTTTTTTATTTTAAATCTAGCACTCCTCTTATGCTTCTCCTCTTGACTAATCAAAGGTTAACTTTTTTCCCTCCCTTCCCTTAGATCTCATACTTTTCACTCTTTCCTTTCACTTTCCACATTGCAGTTGGGAATAAGTACAAAGCTCAGTGTCAGAATTCCTAAATTTTCCTCCATACTGAGGCCAGTGAAGCCAAAGAAGTAGGTATTTCTTTGTAGCCTGATATAGGAATCCCAGCAACTTGGTGGTATTTAGTGCTAATTCATAGCTTCTTGCTACTGCCTTCAGTGTTTTAACAGTGCTTTGCCAGGCATTGGTCAAATGAACCTAAAGTCCAGTATGACATTTTAGAAATTTTGATCATGCCCTTGACTCTTGAGACAAAAAGCTTAGCATCAGTTTTGCAAAAGGGAAGTTGAGTCTGCCTGTAAGGAACTGAATTGCGCTACTTAGAAGAGCAGACAGACAAGTGCGAGTGGAGAAATAGTTCAGGAACTCTGAAGATTAAAGTACTGATGTGGGAAGTGATTTATAAGCTGATTTTTTGCAGGATTTATAGCCCTTTTTTTCTCAAAATGTCACTGACAAACCTCCCTCACACCAAGGAAACAAATTGTATTTCAAAGATTGTGTCACAAAGGGAAAGAGACCATTATTATTTGTTTGCTTTACTGGTATCTTATGGTGTTCTCTAAAGCACCTTCATACATCTCAGGACAGTTGGTGATCTGACAGTGACTGGCTCTATTCTGAACTATTTCCAAAATAAAACTTTTACATCTTCATGTGGACTTTACCAGTAACTTTCAGATAGATTTCTGTGACATTTGTAGGCAGTTTGACCTGTAAAATGTCAGCAAGTGTGAAGAGAATTTCAGAAAACCAGATTGAACTGCTAATTTTGAGCTACCAGTATGTCTGCTTTATCTCTGGTTCTCAGTTCTCACAGAGGGTCCATCCAGCAGCAAGACATTTTTACTCTTGGCCTTTACCCTGAACCCTCCTGCCTTTATCTCACCCTCACTTCTTCTCGGTGCTCTGCCCCCAGCTGATGATCCTGCTTTCAGGAAAGCTACTTTCCCACAACTTTGCTTTCTGATATCGTAAAGCATAGGCAGAGCTTGAAGTCCAAAGTTTGTTTTACAGGGGAATCAAAACAGAACTCTGAGTATCAGCATAAGCAAGGTATGAGTATCAGCATAAGCAAGACCTGTTGGATTTGGGAGTACAAGCAATTACTCTTGAGGTTACTTACTGTGCATATTAAAATACTGTATTTTGAGAGAGAATATTTATGGGGCTTTTTATTACTATGTGATGTGCATATATGGGTTGTCTCATTTGATTTGTTTGCTTGTGCCCAAAAGTAGTGGTACTTCCCTCATGCGTAGTCTGGATGTTTTACTGGGTTCTGTACAGTGCATTCAGGCCAAGCTTGGTGCAAATTCAGTGTCTTCTCAGTAGAGATGCAACAAGAAGGCGTAGCAGGTTTGATATATTTTGAGTTTTTCTTGGTACCTTTTTATTAAACAACAGCTTAATTTAAAAATCAAACCCAAATGTTGTGCACTGATCATTAGCAGAATAATTTTGTTATTTGTGGGTAAGTTTTTTCTTGGTTTTGCTGATTTGAAGCAGAGTTTGGGGGAGAGATAAAGTAATAGCATTTATTGTTTGTGTAAACAATGTGATATTTTGTCTGGAGGTGACAGCAGTATGTTCAAGTAACAGTTTAAAACTATTTAAAGACAAATACGCATTTGTTGTGTAAAAGTTACTAGCCAAAAAATGATCTTGAATTTGTTGACCTAACTTTATATAGTAGATAACAAAGAAATGTAATCCCAGAAGTATAAATTCTGATGATTTCTGATGATCTGGGATGCTACCATTCCCTCATTTTTAAGTTTTTCATTACAAAGAAGGAAAAGAAAAAAGAAACTAAGAGTTAAGGTTGAAATACTCTTTCAATCTAGTCATTCTTCTGTGCAAAAAAATATTATTTCTTTTAGATCATGTGGCTCACTTATGTTGCATTTAAGTTCCAGTGGCAAGAGTACTTGTTCTAATTTGGTGTATTCAGGATTTTAAGTAGTTTAGTCAGACTTCTATATTTGAACTAGAATAAATAGGCATATGGCAAGTGGAAGAACATGTAATCACTCTGCTGCCTCAAAATTCTTTTGAGGTCAAGAATTTGAAAACAGGAACCTATAGTGTGGTTTGTGAGCACAATAGGAACAGCTGGTGCTCAGCACTTTTGAAAATGAGGTCACTTTATTCTTGGTTGAAATGTGCAAAATGGGTCATCTGGGCATAGGCTTAAGACAAAGGCTAAGCACGTGGCCATTTATAACCAAGTTGTCCAGTTTCCAGAACTAGTTGGTTAAAAGGATTCAATTAAACAAGGAAACACTGGGATAAGTCTGGACTTTCCCAGCTTTTGAAAGCATAGTTCCTACTAGGAAAATAAATTACTGCCATATATTTTCAAAGATCTGCTTATCATGAGGATGACATCATCCATATTTTCCACAGTCACCCCTCCCTCTGATGCCTTTCTGCTCATCCTTCACATAACCTACTTTAGGAAACACTGCTCTATTGTACAGTCCTTGGGAACACTGCTTCTCCACCAGTCTCAGCCCTGGGAATTCCCTGGTCCTGCCAACAAAACAAAGGAGAAAATCTGAAACATGCACAAACTCCATAGCATCATTAGCAAAATCTAGAGATGCATTAGGAAAGATAACAAGAACTCAACTTAGATTTGACTTTGGATTTTTTCATTATAAATACTCTTTTCAAAATATATGTAAGTTGATGGCATTAAGGCCATGTTTTGTATTTCTGTTAATTGAATGGCTGTTCCTAACACATCCAAGGTGATGGTGTGAGTCACAGGATACAGGTGTATCAGAGGTGGCAAATTTGAGACCTGATACTGATCGCTGTTGACTGTTGCAAGACATGCATAAGAAGTTCATCATGAGAACTCATATGTGTTTCCAATAGGAGTGTGCAGGTCTTGAATTCCAGATCCTGCCTCCAGTCATCCCAATAGCCTGTACAAATTGGCGTCTGACTGAACACCTTGAGTGTCAGGATCATAAGGAAAAATTCAGATTTGAAGGGATACCAGGTGACTGTAGTCCAATCTTGTCATTGTGAATACACACCATTCCTCTCAAGTGGAGTTCAATCTTTGTGCACAAACAATGTTTTATAAATCAAAGTAAATTCTGTTAATTTAATTGTGGAATAGGATATGCAAATCATACTGGTTTTAAGCAAAAACTTGAAACCCATGCTAAAATAAACTGCATTCCTAATTCAAGGACTGCCCATTCTGTCATTAATGATCTTACCTAGGAGAGTATTTTGTTAATCTAGCCATTCATTGCTTTAATTACAAAAAGAAATACATGTGTCTTTTTTCCCTTTTTAAAAAATTTGCTTTTGTGACCCATTTCTGGAATAACTCAAGAAATTATGTAGTGACATTGGCAAGAATAAATGAAGCAGAAGCAGGGGGGGGGAAAACCCTCTGTTCTCAAATCCTGTGTATTTTGCCTCCCGAGGTGGACCTGTGCTGGAGTTAGTCAGGGCTGCATCTCATAGCTAGCACCAGATTTCAGATGTGCTCTTGAGAATGGTTCTTATTATTTTCGTATTAGAAGTTTAATTTACTAAGGTAGGTGTGAAGATTGCCTTTGTGCAAGTGAGGAAATTTGCCTGTATAAACCAGGCTTACTTTTTGGCTAGTTTTTAACAAGAGCTGTCAAAAAGAGCACGGAGGAAGACGACAAAGTGGTGATAGCAGCAGTACAAGGAATTCGGGACTGGAAAAGCAGAATACAATGAGAAAGCTCCATGGCTGGCAAAGTGCAGCTAGGACTAAGCTGAGCTATCAGCACACATTGTTGCAGAACAGTGCTGCTTGTATAATGTGTGTGCATAGGTTTGGATTTGAAAAGTGTTTCCCTTTCATTGAAGAAACTTTCATTGAACTATATATATGATGTGATAAGTATTCAGTGACAGCTAAGTAGTTAGTATGAAGATGCATAACAGGTTGGGTTTTTTCTCTCTACCACAAGGTCTTGGATGTCTTTCAGCAGTCAGAAATATCTTTTGATACCACACGACTTTACTACTTTCAGTTTCATTGGTAGAGGAAAGCACTTAAAAAGCAAAGCATAAGATTCCTACACTGTCTTTCTGTCTCAAAGGTTTGCTTTGGATAATCGCTGCAATGAAGTGTAATTAATCACTAGCTGCGAGATGGAACAAGGGTGGCTGGCATAGCAGACAGAAGAAAAATTGTCCGTAGGATGCCCAGATGAATGGGCCATGTCTGGAGGAGCAGTGGTGGAGTCTGTCTTGTTTTCATGACATGAATTGTGTCTCCCTTTTGACTTCATCTCAAGTTCAAGCAGACAGTTTTCAGGTCATGAGGGAGACTACTCCAGCTTTTGCAATCACTGTAATTGATTCTGTCTTTGCAGAAGAGGTATTTAGAGGGTAATAATAGTATGTACTAGTCATTTCACAGCACGTTTTGTATTTAATTTCATCCTCAGTTTAAACTGTTGCTGAACTAATAAATATAACGCTTCATAAGTTACTTCTCTAGGATATCACGTGCAGTCATTTTCATCTTTGCAGAAGTTGCATGCTAAAGGAACTCTGTATGATGTGGATTCCATTTAGAAAAGAACCATTTCTGGCATCCCCTGCAGTATCTTTTACGTGACTGTGTTTTTCCTTTCTTAATCTGAGCTGAAAGCTTTGTGCATGTGGTATATGGGTAAACTGTGTGCCCTGTAACAATGCAGCAGTGATTTGGGAACTCTGTATTGCGTTACACATTTACCTTGAAGTGAGTAGTTTTCTTTTCAACTTTCTGCACAGCCAAGACTTGAAAGCAGTGCTCCATCAAAGTCTAAATATCAATAGAGGTAGGTTGCAAGCAAATTCTAGCTCTGCTTTAAATATAGTAATTGAAAACACTTAGACTGCATGTGTCCCCTTATTGTGGAGCAAGAGAAATAGAGGTGCAGCTCTTTAAGCCTGTGATCTGCCTGGAGAAAAACTGTCGTCAATACAGAGACCATAAAGCAATTTTACAGATGCTTTTAGAGGGCTGTGCACAAGCACTAAGGAGGGAAAAAAGGAGGTATATTCTGGGATAAGACTTCTGCATGCTTCAGCTTCAGGGAGACAGTTGTAATCAAACCTTCCTGAGAGCACAGAGCAGAGCAAGGGGAGAAACCCAAAGTTGGCTTCGTCAATCTTGACATTCTCCGGTAGGCAGGAAACGAGGGGAAACCAAAGCGTAACCAAATGTGCTGGATGTCTGTACTGCAACAGGAAAGGTGCCCTGGATTGCAAATTTATACATTTTAAACATTAACAACCCACTGCCCACCAAATCTGTTCAAGTCCAACTTATGGCACTTTGCTGCCTTGGGTACCTAAGACAGTGAGTGCCTAACAGCTCTGATATCTTCCCCTGTGAAATGCAGTGTTGCTGCTTGTTGTACTTAGTGTTGATTGATGTGCCAAACTCCTTGATCTAAACAATGTTCAGGACGTAATTAGCTTTGTCTGCAGTATTCTAGTATTAACTGTCATAAGAAGTGTTACTGAACATTTTACCTGTGCTAAAATCTTTCTCACCTGCTCTGAACCNATGTTGACTGTAGAAGAAAAGTTTATTCAACAAGTAATGCATATTTGCATGTATGTATGGTATCATAAATAGAGACATACTTGTTTCTGCACTTTTTTCCGTGCTTTTTTGTTTGTTCTGTACTATTTCAATGCAGCTTACTGTGGTACCGAACAGTGCATCTACTTCCTTAGGTTTTTGTAATGTTTTTACATTTCTAATTGAAAGCTTTGGGGGTCTATGTAGATTCTTTGACATGCATACGAGCACATTATGCAGTCTTTATCCTATCTCTATAAGTCTTAAGTGTTTTCTGTCTTTCTTTTGCTTTTTGTGCTATGGGTTAAATCACATATGTGATTATTTTGTTTCGATTCTGTGGACAGATGACTCCCAAACTTGAAACCCTTCATGATTCCCTTTGTCATTATCACTACTCATATGAATGTATATTTTCACAATTTACTATGCTTTCATCTCTGAGCAAAATTTGCTTAAAGTGCTCTTGAAGATCAAGCACGGTGTTTTGTTGATGTTGCTACAGTGCGTTTTCATTCTTATTTCATTGAATGAATACATTTTTGCCCAACAATACTATTGAGTTCTTCAAATATTTGGTGTCAAGATACTTTTGTCTTAGTCTTTTTCAAGAGTACTTTGGCCAACAAAGTTAAGTCTTTGCTGTTTTAAATTGCTTCTCAGAGTAGTTTTTAGATATCTGTGACATTATAAAAATACTTGTTTGATTCTGAGGGGAAACACTGGGGAGAATGTAAGTCACAATTTCTTAGGACCCATTAGGATGGTGAAGTTTTGGTTTAGTCTGACCTCTGCTGGGTGGGTCTTGGACTTGGCTCTACCTCTGTATGCCAACACAACACTGCTTTCCCTTTGTATTGTCAATAACATCTCCATGGCCAGAAATTCAAGTCTTGACTGTACAAGCACGGAATTCACCTAAATTCAGTGCCTGATGTGCAGCTGAAGAGAAAGTGCCTGTCTAAACTTACTGTAATTATTTATTTGTGTGGCAATTGGGTACCTGTTGTGTTGGGCACATAAAATAAAGGATTGTAAGTGCTGTGAAGCCTTAAACTCGCTGTACTGAAGGAGAAGTAAGATGCAAAAGAGATGGAGGTGCAAAATATATGCAGAGTAAAATATTCTCCTACATTTTATATTGCCAGAAAATTCTGTCAGTGAAATAATAGTGCAGCAAAGAAGAATCCAGAGTATTAAGTACTGTTTGCAAGAGAAACCTCACTTTGGAATTTGGGGAGTGTGGAATAAATCATCCTTTGGGAACTTGTAGCTGTTAATCCCTCTTTTTGTAGCAGAACCATTACCTTCCATATCCTTGTAGTTACGTGCAGAAAAGCTGAGTTAAAAACAACTTCTATAAATTATGCATAAATTTAATTGATTTTTGTTTAGAAAATATCAACAAGGGAAAAAGAGATGGGAGTGATTCTTAACATTCTGTCATTCAACCATTGTCTGATGATGAGAACCTGTGTGCGTGTGCTAGGGAGTATGTACACAAATGGAGAAGACTGTTGGTAAAATAGATGGAGCCCATCCATTCTGAAATGAAGAGTCCTGTCAGCAGCAAAGATGTAGTATGTTATTCAGCATTTGGGTCACTTACTTCTGCTGGTTTGGTGTTTTCCCAAGACATTGAGAGACTGGTGGGAATTGCCTGGCTACCTCCAAATCACTGTAGCTACCAGAATAGCCAGACCTGTCTTACCACGGTGGCTAGTGAAGTTCCCCATTTCATCTACAAGGCCAGACTGCCTGGGGGTTGTTCAAGACAAAGCTGGGTTACAGACCTGCTACCTGTCATCACTGAGGATGGGAACAGGGAAAAAATGGAAATGTGGGGTACCATATTCTCACATGTCAGCTTGACTTGACAGAGCAGTGCTGTAAGGGAACTGGTGTGCATACGCTGTTGTGGCACACGTTCAATATGGATCACTGTGCTAGGTGATGGGGACGTGATGCTTGTTTTATGGGTTATTATGAAACTTTGAGAACTTGTTAAAAACTGTGACTATAACTTACTGATGTTTTTTTTTTTCTCCTGAGCACTGACACCTATAGATTGTGAAACTAAGTTGATTTGTTAACAAGTAAAAAAAAACTGGAAGGAAAAAACCCCCAACCTTTTGAGGTCATTCTAGCTGCTTGTACTCAGTTGTATTTTTCTTTAAATACATAAACTAAAGGATGTCCTACTGCATGGGCAAATAGGGCTTCTCATTTCTAACTAAGCTTATATTCTTCATGTGGGAGGTGCAAGCACTGGTATGAGGAGGATGGGGTTTATGGAGATAAAGTGTAATACCCAGTTGTGTATTCTCAGCAGACATTATTTGTTGCCCGTGTAACTAAATGTATAACAGCAAATGGAGATTGGTAACTCATGGAGGCAACCACTGGAAAATTATCTACCTGGGGTCTCATAAACTGTCTTGAGCTGCTTCTTAATGAAGAGTTCTAAGGCGATACATGCCTAGACTGGGAGAGATTATGGGTCGATATTAACAGGATGTTGAGCTAACCACTGTCACAGAGCTGGTTCTCCTTTCTTCACTTTGAATCTTAATTACATCCTGAGAATGCAGAAAGAAAAATAAAGTATAAAAACCCCCCAAAACAACCCTACTGTCCCCCAAGCCCCTACCCACCCCCAAAAACAACTGTCAAAACAACCAGACCTCCAACCCAAAAAAGAGTTATTGGGAATCAGTTTTGGACAGCAGGTTGTGAGGATGAAGTGAGGGTGCTGCTGCCTGGAAGGAATTTGACTTCTACAGTAAACTGGGTAGAAATTCTTCCTCTCTGCACCACCAGTTTGTCCTGTGACTGGAAGTGCTAAGCAGGATTTGGAGGCTGTGGGTTCTGCCCTGCTTCCATTCCTGCCATCTTCTAGGCCAGCAGCCAAGGCCTGTATCCAGACAAATGCTTGGAAAGGAAACATATTCAGAATGCTCAGTCTATTCAGCAGTGGTTTTCACATGCCATCCCCAGAGGCCCATCCCTTCATTCCCTGTGGTCAAGCTTGTTAGTTTTGTCTCTTTGGTCTGGGTAGCCAAGCCATTGTGCTTATGCTTGCTTGTAGGTCTGCCCTAGTCATAGACTTGTCCAGTTTTGCTTTGGAGGAAAAACATTTTCCAGACACCTTCCTCTTTAAAAGTCAAGACTTCATAATGGATGGTGTCAGCATCTTCTGGGAACCCCCTCAGGATAGGTATCTCACTTTTTTCTTTAAATCTTTTGTTTATTTGTTTTTGTAGCCTAAATCTTAAAAAATTACATCCCTTCCCCGATTGCTGTAGGTGTTTTTTCTCTCAGGAATTTAAAAACTGCCTCTTTTTTTTCTTCATAACTGTTTAGATCCCTTCCTCCTCTTTCACTCCCGCTTCCTTCATTTTTCATCTCATTCTGGAAGAGCATTTCCCCTTTCTCATTATATCATATGTGCTCATTTGCTCTCCACTATCAACCCTCCCCCCAATTCTTTCAGGCAGGATAGAGCACACTTCTAATCACTGGTACTTTTTATCTTCTTTCTGAATCTTAAGCAAAGCCTTTCTGATCTCTTTGTGTGTTCTGGAGCAGAACGTGCCAAGATCGGAACAGGGTGAGGCTGAAAGCAAAATCACTGAAGATTGAGAGTCATCTTGAAAGTAAAAAGTTAACTTTGTGATTCATTATTTTCTTTATAAGAGCTAGAAAGTTCTTTTCGTGTTTGTACATTTAAAGTGTGTGAATTTTGAATGAGCTCAGGAGGTTTATTTGAAGATGTAAGGTACTGGTATGAGAGTTTCAAGTGATTGTTCAAGCACATTTATGTGTTTTGGAGTCTGGCATTTGTCACATCAAAACACTAAAATTGTTCTCTGTCTTCTTGGGTTTGTTCAGTTTTGGTTTTGGGTTGTTTTTTTTCTCTTTTGAAGGGGGTGCAGGGGGATTAGTCAGAGAATCGGGGTAATGGCTTTAACAAACAGAAATGTTTTGTGTCAATAAGTCCACAAGCAGCTCCTCATTCAAACCCTACTAGAAACATATTTTAAAATAACTTTCACTCATACAGTTTTGTGTGCATCCTTTGGGTTTGTACTTGAAGGTGGCACAAAATTAACTGCCAAGATGAGGAATTCTCTTTCTGAACAGGTTGCCTGGTGTCATCTGTGGTATTACTGAAAGATTGTAATTTTCTTTTTTTTAATTTTTTTGCTTCTTCTTCCCTTTTCACATGCTCAGAATTTACCTGGATTTTTGTAGCAGCTCTTTACAAGTGTACAAAATCCAGTTAGATAAAGCAGAAGTTCAGGATGAAGTTTCTAGCTAAAATCCTTTTCTGCCTCTGAAGGTTTAGCTGTATCTTAGTTTACTACAGTTTCAAAATGTTGGTGCTACTTTTTAATGGACATTTTATTTTTTTCAGCTAATAGCTGGTTAATGAATAGCCCTGACTGTTGCAAGGTTACAAGAATAATGCATCCAATACAAGAGAGGCATGGGGACATTTCCAGTGGTATGTCTACCTTGTTTTGTGAGACACTATCCATCATTAAATTGACATTTAAAACAGCTGGTGTTGCATGCTTGTCTTTGTGAGAGGCAGCAATGTCACAGGACTTTCTCTTCTACTTGGTAATAGATAATGAATATTAAATGATGCTGTTAAGGGTCTTGGTTTTGATAAGAGACAGTAGAAAGGCTTGCAGATAATGTATATTCTTGATAACAGAGCTCAGGCATAAGATCACAGAGATGACAGACAAATGCCCCAATGTTGTGTCCAGGTTTCAAGAACCTGCCCACCAGCTGGATCCTCTTTTCACAGTGCTTGTTTATTATGGCTATCCAGTATGTTCACTAGCAGTGACAAAATAACTGCTTTCCATGGGCTGTGAGCTTTGATGAGCTTTAAGGCAACCAAAACTTGTTTTTCCAGAGTACTTTTGTATGCATTAGAAATGGGTGATGCAGAATGCTTTCTTAGTATAATTTGTTCACTTACAGAGAGGTTACCCTTTCTGATCCCTTGAACATGAAAGTAGGAACAGAGTGCTGGCAATCCCTTCCTACATAAATGCTTCGTTGGATGCTCCGAATCTTATTTGCAGGATCAGATGGTCTGTTTCTGAGACTCTCACCTCATTCACTGAAGTTGCTTAATCTGCAGCATTGTACCAGGTCCCAGCATGACCTGAAAAACCCTGCTAGCTCCACATTCTTCCAGCAGCAAGCCTGGGCTGCTAAGCTTGACAGTGTCCTTCTGAGCTGATAAGCAACTCACAGGGTGGGAAGGATGAAATCATGCTCTAGACAGCATCACCATTCTGGTTCCTTTGCTTGGGGCGTGACTTTATCGCTTCAGAATCAAGATTGGAAATTAAAAATAAACATTTTCAAAGCAGACCTGCAGCCCCACAGGGGTTTGTCTTAATGCTTATTCCTTTGTAGCCTGTCTTCCAGGTATTCAGATGCTTCCCCAACTAACATCCTTCCCACAGCTGCCTTCTAGTAGGGGCCTGATTCTGAAGACCAGATGCACTTGGGGTCTTTGAGTCCCAGATCTTGCTGCTGCTGCAGGTGACTGTTAAACCTTTCCATAAATGATTCTAGTTCCATTTTAAAAACAGATTTTGTCCCCACTCTTCCTCTTAGAAGAATGTGCCATAATTCACTACTGTCATGGCTAGTAATCTTGGTCTCAGTTCCAGTCTGAACTTTCTGTTTTGCTGAAACAGTACTGTTTTCTGGGTGATGCATAGTGAGTGTCTCAGCAGTGCTGGCAGACTTGGGTATTTACTTTTTGTTTGCCTAAATACATAGCTTTAGTAAAGTGGTAAACTTCTGTGCAAAATCAGGTGTTTTTTAAGGTTTACATTTTAGATTACAAGAATTCTTGTGACAGTCACATTAGATGCTGACTAAGTTTTTGGATAGAATCTGTTCTGTAGCATATCAGCTGTTTCCTTTTGGTTTCTTTTCAGTTTGTTTTTTCTGTGAGTGTGATGGACAAGGTCTGTGTATCAGACTTAAAATATTCTTGCTTGGTTTTTGAAACATTTCTTCAAGCTCTTTTTTTTTCTTGCATGCATGAAGTGCTTAATACCCTCCGTCTCCATGAAAATCTTTTGTATATAACTCTAAAAGCTCCCTTAGGGCTGTAGACTTTTTTTAAATGGAGCAGTTTAACCATTTTCCACAAAAACGGGCACTTGGGGCAAATGTCATTATAAAAATCCTAAGAATATTGCATTGGTTTTTGTTGTTTGTTTTTTATTTTAAGACCTGCCTCTCCAGTCACAGTGGAAATTGCAAGTTAAATAGAATCAGCATGATTTATGTTATTGGCAGAGAAGTAAGGAGTTCGTAAGGCTGAGAAGATAGACATTAAATAAGAAAAAGAAGCAATAGAGAGTCTTCTCTACTTCAGTCAACAGGGTGCAGGTGTTGAGGCTGATGTAATGACATTGCTGCTTTCCTGCTCTGAGTTGTATATACCTATCTATAAGCACATGCAAATCAGTCAAGAATTCTGTTTGCAAGATAAATTAATAAAACAGAAATTGAGATGCAGAACAAGGCCAAAAAAAAAATCAAATTCAAATCCTGCTCAGACTGAATGAAAGTTTTCATTTTAAACTAATGTGTTAAGATTCTCAGGTTTCACATGAGGAAATACATGATACTGGATATTCTTGTAAGGACATATGTTGAAACTTGTGTTGTAAAATTTGAGGCTTACATACAGTTGACTAGTAGACAGAGGCTCTATTTTGTGGAGGTTTTGGGATTCTAAGGAAATTGTTTTCTGATTTGAAACAGAGCTCCAAAGTAGTCAGATTTCATGTTGATGAAAATCCTAAACCCAGTATTTTTAGATCACATGAAATACTTAATTCCATCAGGATCAGACTGTTTTGTTTCAAATTTGACTGTTTAAATGTTTTAAATGTTGCTCTACCTAATGCAGCCTTTCAGAACAAACTGATTTGAAGGGAAAAATAAAAAAATACTTATTGTAGGAATGCAGTAACAGGAAGTTCTGACATTTGTCAAAATTTCTCCCTCTTTCTAAAATTAATATTTCACAATATCAGTATGGTTTCCTGATACATTTTAATATCAGTGGAATTGTATTCTACACGGTAGGATTTCTGCCATTCTTTGTGATTGTGTGTCATCTGTGTTTTGGGGAGAGGCTCCAGCAGTGGGTAGTGAAATACAGGATTCTGCCTGTCTTCTCCTGCATGTTATTTTCCACTAGAATGGTCAGCATCTGATGTCTAATAGACCATATATTCTTTGGGAAACTCAGTTATTACTGGTGATGGTTTTTAACAAATCATTGGTACTATTGTTGAAAATGGGTACATGATGTCTCTGTCAGAACAGCACTATTTTTAAACACGTTCTTGGAATGTGTGCTTGCTACTTATATCCTTGTTTATTCCAGCTACATGTTGGATATGGCAAACTAAGCTTGCTTTTGCAAAACTTGTCCTTTGTAGTTAAAACCAGTGCTGATGGACCTGAACTCAGATGCCAGCACAACAGATGGAATTTAGTAAGCCTTTTTAGAGCCCTTTGAAAATTCCAGCTGTCACATGGACTTGCTGTCAGGATAGTGACTGTGTCAGTCATTTTTGTGATGAGTGGCCATACTATCATGGAGTTTCATGGTATCTGACCAATTCTTACCTATAATGGTGACTCGGTGCCGGAGGTCCTGCTTCTCCATTGCCTGTGGCATATTGCATCCTACTTTGCTTCGAGACAGAATCTTCTTTGTCTTAACAGGGCACCCAATCAAGGTTTGGCATAAATTATCTGGGGGGTTTTGTTGTTTTTTTTTGGGTTTTTTTTGTGGGACTAGCCTTCTGCTAGGTTAGCTCCCTAAACTAATCAGTGGGAGAGGATCAGGCATAAATGTGGGCTGTCCTGGAATGGGTGAGAAGAGCAATGAGTAGCCTTTAGGTTGGTTAGCTCTATTATGCAGTTTGGCATCTATGATGAATGCTTTGGCAAGTGACAACTTGTCTGTGCAAGGACTTTGGTCTTCCTGTAAACAAAGGAGAAATACCACAGAATACCACCAGCATGTTCATGGATTCCTCGTGCCATCTGAAGTAGCAATGATGACATCCAACAGCATTTTCAGGATTAATCCAGAGGAACTAGCTGAAAATAATTGTTAACATTGGCATTGGTTTCCACTGTAGGTCAGACTTGGTCTGTTTGAGGCTTACCCAAATGTGCCTGTTGGCAGTGCGGCTCAACAAGGGTTGAGTGCCATGAGCTGGTTTTGAGCACATAGCTCAGTTTTGGGTTCTCCAGAGCTGTTCAAGGGAGTTTGGTTCTGGTTTCACTGCAAAGTCTGATGTTTTGCCTAATAAGATCACCGTATTTCCTAGTAAGGTGTTAGCACAGAGGAGTACATAATTTTTATTATATGCATCTGATGTGTTTCAAGGGCAGTATGGGTATGTATGGTCTTTTTATCGCCTCTTTAAACCTATCTTTCTCTTATAAAAGAAAGACTGCTGGCATGGGAGAGACCATTTTGCATGAACTATTTAGTAAGGTTTTCCAGATGCTTCAATTTCAAAATAAATGAAAAAAAGTCCAAGAGGGCAAAACATGTATCTAGGATAATGGCAAGTACTGTAGGGGCTGTAAAGGCAGTCCAGAGCTGACTCTGACCTGGGCAGCTCTGTTTATATAAGCCATGTACCTGCTGCACCACAGTGTTCAACAGGGACTGCAAAAACTATGTGAATGGTGAGTTTCCCCACATGGGCAGTGTGAAACTGACCCAGGCATATTTCTCTGTTACAGTCACAGCACTGAATGCACCACAGGTGTCTCAAGTAGCTTTCCAACATCCCTACCACCCCTCCTTTTTGAATCAAAGCTGTTTTCCTGGTGCCATTTAAGGAAACTTGATGATTAGCCTGTAGGAGTTAGGTGTGCTGGATCTGTCCTGGTGGCTGGAAAAATCCAGGTGTACTGTTTGAGGAACTCCTAGTGAATGCAGGGTCTCAAATTTGGTTCTTGCTGTAACTAATTTGCTTGATGATCATCTGTTGGTTCAGTTCTGGTTGACATGTTAAAACCTGCATCTGAGAGAGATAAGAAGCTGAACAAAGTGAAGGCCCAGTCTAGCTTAATCTTTGCTGTAATCTTTCCTGTTTAGTAATGAAGGAGAAAAGAGCAAAAACATTTGTAACCTTCCAGATTCAGAATTTTAGTATCTGGGCAAATCCTGTATATGGAAGTAGTTATTAGATGATTCCAGGCTTTCAATTAACAGAAACTGTGGAGAAAGCTAAGGAATTCTTTGCTTTCAGATACTGTAGAAATATGTGAGCACCAGATTTTTTGTTCCTTTCTTTAAATATAAACGAGATGCTGATAGAAATCATGGCTTTTGATTATAGGCTTATCATCCTCAAGCTAATAGTTGTGGCACATCTTCTATGGATTGTGCAATTTGGTTGAGCAGTTGCTAGTTTAGCTGTAAGCTATTGTTAGTCATCTTGTCCTCCCTGGTTGATTGCCAAATTCTTCCTGCTGTACTTGAGGAAAAAAAGAGAATCATGAATGTTTAATAACTGCAGATATGTGGATGATCCCAAAGTCAAACAACAAAACTGATAAAATCATTAGGAACATTTCCCCCTCCCCTTTTCCCAAAGGAACTTTTAAAATATAAAAATGGAAATAATTAGTGAGTATGGAAAGCTGAGGATCACAAGGAGGAAGTGATCTCATGCTCCCATGGCCTCACAGATACGATTGCATTAGAAACACCTTGGCTCTGTCTGAACTAGGCTGTGAACTCCTGGGGCAGTGCCCGTCTTCCAGATCTTGTGAAATGCCAGATGCAGCTGATGTCACTCACTAAAGAACCATTTCCTCATACTTGACTTGTAGAGGAAGTGGTGGGTGTCAGTGGCATTAGTGAAGGAAATAGATTTGCCAGCATGTAATGGTCTTGGAGATTAATGGCAGAGAAGCCAAAGCAATACTATGGGAAACTGATGTATAGGCAAGAAGATGCTTCAGACACAGTATGGAGGTATGGCTGTTTAAAAAAACTTTGCACTGTCTTGGCTTGTATTTTCTGTGTTGCGCTTTGGCCTGGGATTTTCTGTATGCCACGGGTTGCATGATCATAGGAGTCACCTGGTGTTGCTCTTTTATAGAATGTGGCATGGAGAAATTTGATTTATAGAGGGTTTTTTGTTGTGTTGGGGTTTTTATTTGTTTGGTTTTGTTTTCCACTCAGCTATTTGTTTATTATGAAAGCACAGTGGCAGTGGTCATGTGAATTGTGCATGCATTTCCAGTGTGTAGTGGCAGGGCAAGGAAGATTCTAGCACTTGTGCTGCCACGCAGCAGTTTCTCAGTCTTGCTTAGAGGTGTGGACTTTCAAAATTGTATTACTCTGCTGTGTTACTTTCTTGATCTTCTTTTTTCCATTCTTCAAGCAGAAAGTTTCCACTTTGTTCAACTTAGCTCCAGTAATAGATTGCATGTCAGAGTGTGGAATAAATGCATTTGCACAGCTTCCTTAAGTAATTAAAATTATGAGTGAGCTCATAAAGAGAAGAATATTGAAATTCAGGCTGAATCAGTGGTTAATTGGCTGCTAGTTCAATCTCAGCTTCCCTCGTGCCGGAACGCTGGATAGGGATGAGGTCATGGTTCTGATTCTTGACCAGAGCACACTGCAGACCTCCTGTGTCTTACCAGCACTTGCATCAGCTGCATCCCAAACAGCGAGTTACTGTGACACAAATACACTTTAGTTTCTCCTAAACGTACCTCAGCTTGGTGTGGTTAGGTAGTACGTGTTGCTGATGTCTGTGGACCATGAGAGACACCAGCCCTAAAAACCAAGATGCTCATTAACACTCATGAAGAAAGCCTTCAGCCCAGGTTCAGAGCAAAGTTCAAATTCATGCTCAGGATCCACAACAGACATCTATTGTTACCCTGTGATTTGCCTTTATAAACTAATTCTCCTGCTTGCTTTTGATGAGGCCAAGGGAGATGGAGAACGTGGTTTGGTTTAGCTTTCTGGTTTGCTCTATAGCTTTGGTTTTCAGCATGTGTGCTGATCACTGTTCCCACAAACCATGTTTAGGTCATAGAACCTTCTATTCAAGGTAGAGGCAGCAGGTCTTTCTACCCTTCTTGTGCAAAAACATTTCCTTTATGGTTGGCATTTTAGACAATAACTTTCTCTTAAATGTAAGTGGTAAATTGGCCAAAGATTTTGCACAAGTTCAGATGCTGCCTCAATAGCAGCTAGAGGGGGAATATTTTGTTGTTAGTCCTTTGTTTTACCCTCTTAAACTCTAAAAATGAAACAACAAAAAACCTTGGCTCAATCATGAAGCTGTGTTGAATTTAAAAGCTGCATAAAATGCTTGAGTATTTTGAAGTACTTCTGAAGAAGGGGATGGATTTGGTTGCAGTGACTGTTCAGATTTCCTTCCAGTATCAGCAGCACGTGTCCTGTCGCATTGCTGCCCTTGGGAAGACAAAGGGGGGCGTGTGCCTTTACTGCTTTTTTGGAGTACCAAACCCCCATTGTGCCCTCACTTCAGGTGGGAGGGTTTAACATGAGCACTTGGAGAGGAATGGGATGGAAATCTGCTTTACCATCATGTAAAACGATTAACCTCAAACAAAAACCCAAAGCCCTACAACCTCAAGGCCAAAGAGACCAATCAACAAAAAAACAAAAAAACCCAAACAAACAAAAAAAAACCCCAACAAAAACAAAACAAAACAAAAAAACCAAAAAACAAACAAACAAAAAACCCACCAAAAACAAAAACAAAAAACCAAGAAAAAACCCCCTTATTTTATTTTTGTTTCTGAGCTCCCCCTGGCTGCGATTGTGGCCGTTCCTGAGGCAGCAGCACACAGAGGTGCATGTCCTGTGGGAATTGCTCCTGCGGGTCCCGCAGGGAAGGACCGTGCTGGGGGACCGCACTTCCTTCGAAGTTCTTTACTGTGGGTGCTGGAGGGCAAAAGAAACGACGGTTTTAAATAGGTTGCAAAATTTCAAAGCATATTTAAAACACTGTGGAACATCTTGGCGGTCCGTCTGTGTTATTTCTTCTCAACTTTTTTTTTAGTAGTTGTCGTGCTGCAAAATAGAAATCTAAATTTTCCAGACTGGTGGGTGAGACTCCAGGTGAAGTCTTAATCAGCTACTGCAAAGATGTCCAATGTTTTCTTCCAGTTCTAGAATTGCAATTGCTATTAGTGCCTGTGCTCATAATGCTGGAAGTATTTCCTTTCACCTCCAGTAAGCTGCAAGAAGGCCCTTACTCAAAGATCTCCCAAAAGTTACAAGTAGATACACTGTTAGCTAAGAATGCCAATGCCATGGGTTCAGTCCCTACATGGGACTTGATGATCCTTGTGGGTCCCTTCCAACTCAGAATAGTCTGTGATTTGCTATTTCAAGTGGCTGCTTCTGTGAAGGTGCTATCACACTGTACAACTGCTTGTACAGGTTGCATCACAGCTCAGATTGAAAATCACATACCAGGCTGTTTTAGGAATTTAAGATCTTAATCTTAAAATCCGGGACAGTCCCTGACAGATAAATTATGCATGCATAGTGCACCTGATCTGTTGGACCTGCTGCACATGTGAGATGAGACTATATGCATGTAGTAGCTAGTTTCCAGCTATTGGGCAGCCTGAGTTGCCAGACATCTGGAAAAGTGAGCAATTACTTCAAAAATATGGGAAAAGTCATTGCACGTGCAAGCATGAATGGGGCATAGGATTTTTGTGAATAATGCAGTGAGTCTGTTGTTACATGTTATCATCCTTCCTTTCATTCCCCCTTCTTCCAACAGACAGTAACTCCCTAAAAAGCTGAAAATAACTTTGTGCTTTGGGTAGTTACATGGAAACCTCAGTTGTTCCTTGAGGAGCAAGGAAGCATTCATTGGAGGCTAAAATATGTGGTGACTGTGTTTTACAAGGTAATTTCTGCCCCTGAAAGAAGTTATCTTAACAGGAGGAGAACGTCACTGGGAAGTTACACTAGGCTTTTGCATCCTCAGTCTCCAAAGATATTATGAGGAATACCAGAATTGTATTCTCTAAACCCAAGAGCTTCTTACTCTGTATACCTCTTAAGAATACAGTTTTGCAATCCCCAGACTTTTCTCAGGAAGACTAATTACATCAGAACTTCCATTTAAAAATGTTTGTCAGGAGCAAGGCCCAAAAACATGTAAATTATTTTTAAACCTCTGTGTCCTGAAGTAGACTTTCAGTTTGTAAATGGAAGTAGGGAGATGCATCCAAGACTTTCAGGTGTTTCCAGATAGCTTACATGTGTGGATTCTTTTTACACTCCAGTCTGAGCTGTTATGCCAGGTTCCAGAAATGATTATCTAAAATTAGACTTCTCAGTAAGTCCTGATTTTAAGCAGTACCGAGAGTACAGCAGCACTCAATGGAGATAAAGGGAAGTGAAAATCTACATCAGTTTTGAAACTCAAGCTGTGACTATTAGAAACAACATATGGCAGTAGAAGCCACATTTGGCTCCTTTAAGATCTCTGCCTTTTACATAACAGGAAGTTTTTAGAGAAATAATACTTTCAACTCTAAATGTCAATGGTTATATACTCATGAAGACTGAAGGTACCGGAATCCAGAAAAAAAATTAGTAGAAAGTTAATTCTTTTGTTTAAACATTTACTTTTTGAGTGCATTAAGGAGCATATGATTGAACAACAGGAAGACACATGCTTGTCTCTAACAAAATTAGTCTTTTATTTTTACTATTGATTATTCCATTTTTAACTTCCACCTTTTTATGCATGGTACAAAAGGTCATGGAGAGGGATTTAGCAGGATTATGCATATATAACTGACTCCATTGATAAAACTTTTGGAAGTTGTGTAAACTAAATCAGGTTAAACAAACCACTCATATTCCAGAATAAATGGGTATTTACATAGATTTGCCACAATAATTATGGCAGTAAATTAGTCTTTTAGACTAAAGCACTGAGGTTAGTTTCCATGTTATCCCTGTTATGCAGATGTTCCTTAAATTGCCTTCAGAGAGTGTACCCAACTGGACACTGCATAACAAATTGGAATAACTCAATCAAATGTAGTACCAGAAATGAAATATCACAATTTAAAGAAAAAATTCACAAGCCTTATGCACAGGCTTTGCAGACCATGCAGGACACCCTTTGAACAGCCTCACATTTTCAAGTTCTTGTGGATTACACCTTCTTTCTATGACACTACATGTGCATGTGTGTTCTGAAGAGCTTCTCATAAAGCAGCAGAATACTTCTAAAGACAGTATTGGTGATGACATGCTTAACTGCTTTCAAATGTTTTTGTTCAAACTGCCCAAACCATTAGCATGCTCCCTTAGTGACATTACATGTGTCTTATTAGTATGCACACTACTAATATACTCTCAACTTTCTTTACTGTCCTGTAAGCTCCCACCCTTTCCTTAGGCTTTGATCTTTCATCATAAAAGCTTAGAAGCAACCTTTTGGAGATCAAGCTAAATGTTTCCTTTTAACTATTCTGCCTCTTCCAGATGCTGGAAGGGGAGGAGGGCTCATTCCAAGGTGGTGTAGGATACAGGTTCCAGAGCCCAGGCGCTCTGCTGGGGATGCTCCCTCTGCTGGGTCGTCGGCACTGGGGCTCAGGCTTGGGGCTGCAGTGCAAGATACGCTTTTTTCTTTCAGGCATTTAGTTGAGACCTTGAACAGAGGCTTTCACTGAATCCTTTGTGTGGCACAGGGTGAAGGTCAGCCTAGAAAATAAAACAAAGGCAAGCACCAAGTGGATGCAGAGCACATGCAAATCAGCTGTCACAAAACAACTCTCCTTTGTTCAGTTCTTTCTTCACTGATACATGCAGACATTCCCACTTTGCTTATTCCAGCAATTCTGTACAGCCTTATTTTTTCCCCTGCCTTCCTACATCTGGAGGTACTAATTTTATTTCTTACCATTTTGTTATTATTTCTGCTTCCGTTTAGCCCCACTAAGCATTTGGATTCTTTTAACAAGTTTTCTTTCATTAGTAGCATCTCAGATGCTGCATTGCCTGCTTTAGGCATCAAACGAAAATCAGCTCTTCCCTCACATTTCCTTTTAGCCTTTCCTGTGTTCTTACTTATATTGTTTCTTGTTTTTCTCTTCAATCTTCTTCTGCTGCTAATTCAGTCTTTATAGCCTAGGTTTTTCTTTAGGTACCCTCTATATCTGCTCCTTAAGACTGAAACTTGTAGCTAGCAAAGAGACAGGAGAAACAGCAGAGGTTTCAAAAGATGCTTTCAGGGTTACTTGTATCCTCTATAGGTGTTCCCCAGATCTGGTCTGTGCAGCAGTTCCAGCCTCTCAAAGAGAGTGGCCAGGTGAGGAGAGTGGCATGTACCATCCCCTTCACCATGTGCACTGCAGTGTTTACTGATGATCAGAAATGCTTTTGAAGCAGAGTATTTTGTCACGATCTGGCTCTGACCAAGATACCTTTTACCCTTCTAAGTAGGGGGTGCCCTCAGGCCCATAAGGTCTGGGTGAGTTAAAGTACTGCCTGTGGGAACAGCTCACTGAAAGAATATGATTGTAACTTTAAGGCCTTTTTTCTTATGGTTGAGAATAAGGAATCTTACGTGGTCCCAAGATAAGGGATTACTTTTGTTGTTGTTGTTTTAATGTGTGTTAAGAAAATGCTATCTTGCTATAGTATAAAATGTAGTAATTTGAAGCTTGAGTTTATATATCCCCTATGCTTTCATCTTGAAATTTTTTTACATAGAATTTTTCTCTCTGTGTTCGGTGGTTACTTGTGAAATCTGGTAAAGAAATTATCTTAATTCTTCCTTTGCTAGCCTTGTGGTTTAGTTCAATTTAAGTTGAGATCATCAGGAGCTTCTGGGATAGTCTCAGGAATTTAGCCATGACATCCTGGTTTAGATCTCTGTACTGAATAAGAAGGCAAAGACACAACTATTTTTATGTGCTCTCATCTTTCAGAAAACTGGGTCATAGCGACACTCGGGGAGCACAAGAACTCTTCCACGCTCTAGTGCTTTATAAATGCTTGGTGAAAGTCCAAAAGAAAAGTCTTGTCAAGCTCGGTTCAGTATACAGACAAGAAAAAAGAAGAATGAGCACTTCTGGTCTCTGGAAATGGTTAACAGTGTTTTGTGCAGCAGGGATCAATACCAAATGTTTGGGGTTTAATAGCTGTATTAAAAATCTGAAGGATGGAATGGATAATGAAGTGGTAACCCTGTCTGTCAGATCACAGTTGTTCAGGTTCATTAAGACTGCTGAGGAGAGTTTCAGAAGGCACTAGCAACAGCTGAGTGAAACAGCTGAGCAATTCTGCAGAATAGTGACATCAGCAACGTAGTATAAGGCAGTGCAGTGAACACGGACAAAAGAGTGCTTAAATATATTAAGTTTCATATTTTTTTAGGACCATAGTCTGCATGTTGCTGGAGTAAGTGGTGAACATGGTAGCTGAGTCAGGAGTGGTAATTAAAAGTCTAAACTTAAGACTCTGTAAATGAGGAAATATGTAAGAAGTCATGTAAGAGAAGTCTCTCACTGAAATTGATAATTCCATCCTTTTGGATACTGTGTTTGGTTTTATGGCTGATGTACAGGAAGATTTTCAGATTCCTGAAATTACACTTAAAAATAAAAGAGCAGTAGGTAGGGAGGTGCTACTGTTGTAGTAGTAGGAAAATGTCTATTGTAGGTGTTGGATTACTGCTTCCTGTAGTAAAATGAGCGCTCAGTAAAATTCAAAAACAGAAAACATGAAACAGACAGGAGGCAACATTTCATCTAGTGAGCTGTTTAATTGTGGGAACACGTTCTTCCAGGTACTGTAATTTATTTTGGGAGGTAGGTTTTGATTGATGCATTTGCTGATAGTTATACTCATTTAGAGAAAAATTGAAAATCTGCCAGTCCTCAAGGATCTCAAAAGAACTGTTTCCGTCTGGAACAAGGGCGTTTCCCTTTAAGGTGCAATACACATTAGCGGCAATGTGTGCAGTTGGTTTTGTAATGCTTCCTCTAAGGTGCTTGACCAGCATGAGGGAGGCAGCAGATTTGGTGAGCTGCTGAACTGTTGTGCCATGGCATTTCCTGTGTTCCCATCCTCACAGCTGATCTCCACACAGGTGAGACCAAAGGACAAAATTTGGAAGTATTTTGAGCCACTGTGGGAAACAGAGGTCACTGCATCTACCCCATGCAGGTAGAGCATAGGGGCAGAATATATCAGTATAGCTTCTTCATGTATTGGGGTCTAAAATATTTCAATTTCACGAGCATTAAAGTACATCTTATAGGTACTCCAGCCACAATGAAAACTCTGCTTTCCACCACAGGGAAAAAAGTGACCCAGTAAACTCTCAACTGCTAAGTCTTAAGAGCATCTAACCTTTTCTTTTTAAAACCTCTTTGGCACTAATTTAATTGATTCCATGCCTGGCCTTTTCATCATCTCTCTCTTCTAGCCAGGAAAAACTGGGCTGTTAAAGGCTGCTGCAGTACCATGGGACTTCTGTTCAGTGTTGCAGGTTCTTATTTTAACCTGAAGTTATCTGCCAGTCATCACTATTGGTTTGAAAAGCTGTAACCACTGCAGTACTGTCTTTGGGATGAAAATCTTTTAGTGGTTACAGCAGTCAATATAAATGAGAGAGAGTACACTATGCCACTGGGTTGTGTTGCTAATTATCACTTCACCTTTCAAGAATTTTAGCTACTGACTGGATTCTTGCTGAATGTTTGCTGCAGCATCTCCAGCCACATTGCAAATGTGTTCTGGCTAAGCTGAAGAGGATAGTAAAGACCATGTGACTAAGACTTTGAATAGCCATGTTCTGTGCTTTCAGGAGAGTTTGAAAAGGAGTATTTTTCTGTGCATTTAAAAAATTTCCACCCTAAAAGAAAACATCTAGGTTTATCATTGTTTGTTGGGTTTTGTTTCTTTTGTTTCTCATGTGCTCACTCTCTCTTGGCAAATCACCTCTAGTGTCAGATTTTTTTAATGGTTCTGTCTTACCTTGCATTTGCTGTTTGCTGACAGAGATTAGGCAGGCCTTTTTATTTGAGGAGGTGGGCTGTTGGTGTGGTTGATTACAATATAGCGTTAACATTAATCAAATTAATTTGATAGTAGCAGGTTTGTATTTAAAAAAAACAAACCCAAACACTCCTTCCTTCCCATCTTGTGGTCCTAGTGACAAAATCTGTTAGAAAATTTTTTTGTGTGGTTTAAAATATCACCTACTTTCCGGTGAACTATAATTTAAAGAAGCTTCTTTTAGTACTTGAATTCTAAAAAGACAGTTGATTTACCTACTATGCTTTTGAGGGAGGGAGTTGGGTTGATTCCTTTGTTTTTCCTGTCAAGACTTGATGGGTTCATTCAAATGCTGTTTCCTGGGTTGTTGTATTAGCAAGCGTGGCACTGGGTTATGATTCTGTCCTGCATTAAGTAACATTTAAAGTATAGCTTGTTTTTCATTTTAGGTTCTGAGATCCTTTTTTAGAATGCAGTAAGTGGAGATGCTTAAAAATGGATTACAAGTGAGAAGAATTGGATGATCAAAGATCCTTAATCATATTCGCAGAGTGTGCCGTTAAAGATCATGATCTTGGGAGTCAAACCCAGGAATATTTGCTTTAGACTCAGTTGAAGGAAGCATAAAAAACATAACTGGAACTGCTTGTTCAGTTGCAGGGTGACAGCAATATAGTACAGCTGTGGGGAATAAAAAGCAGGTGGGTTAGTTCCACTAAAAGTAAGGAAATTTTAATTGGCTGGTACCTGAAGCAGATAAGAGGTTAGCTCGGGCACTAGAATAAGATGCAAAATTCTGGTTGTTGCTTTTAAAGGAAAGTTATGTAAGTTACAGAAAATAGAGAGGAGTCCTCTAGAAGTATTATAGAGACAGGAGGAACAGATGTATGAAAGAGCACTAGAAGAGTGTGCTTTTTCAAAAGCCAGTGGAATGAGATCTGAAGAAGGGGATGTGTGTTCTCTGCTAATACATTGGGGTGTAAGCAGCAGGAGTACAAAAAATAAAAGGGTATTTAAGCTCCTAGACAACATTAGCACAAAAACAGATGGGCATTACTTGTTGGGATATTACTGAGCTTAATACCCTGATCATGTTTCCTCTTGTGTTTTCTTAAGCGATTTCTTAAAGAACCAGGAGATTTGTTCAGGTAAGTCAAGTGGAACTTATTAGCATACTACAAGTAAGTTATTATCACTGGAGCACTAATATGTCAAAATTTCTAGTATTAAGAGATTTCCTAAAGAAATGTAAGTCTGATGTTCCTTAGTCTGTTTCCTTCTGGAGCCACAAGGCTTGTGGGTTGTGTTCCTAGTCTAGTGTCCAGGTGCTTCCTGCTTTGTGAAATTGGTTCTTGTAGAAGTAATCATAATCCTAGATGACTATAGTTTCTGCAGGTACACACTCTGCTGAGTGCTGATGCCTGATTTTAGCCTCCAGAATTTGGGATCCAGGGTAACTGATACAGGCTAGTCTGAATTGCACTATTGATAACCTTCTTGGCTTCTTTTGACCATGTTCTTTTTTAATCCTTTTTGTTTTCTGTCATGTGTTGTAATGTGTGGTGAATGTGGAGGGAGTGTGTGTGTCCCCATTCGAACATATTCCTTTCCGCCTCTTGAGTTTTCCTCTACTAATGGTGAAAGGGTTGTGGCAAAGGAAGGGAATCCCAGGCCTTGACTCAGAAGGACTCAAGGATGTATGCAAGCTAATGTGGAATTTGACAAAGGAGTCTTGTGTTCAACACCGGGTGTGTGCAAAGGAAGAAATTGGGATCAGTACTAACCTCTCTCATGTGCTGGGCGGGGATATATGTAGGATGGAGGAACTGAGTAGCTACCTTGATTGCGTAGTACATGTAATATTTTGCTTAGGCCTTCCTCCTGTAAGGCCACGCTGCAGTAACATCACTGATGGTGGCAGCACTGGTTTATGCCTCAGCTTTGGATCTTCTAAACATTCCCAATTACGTTTTCCCTCTGCCGGTCTCGCACTTTTGCTCTCTGCCAATGCTTGAGGTATGAAGCACTTCTTGCTGTTCTTAATCACAGAATCACAGAATCTGCTGAGTTGGAAGGGACTCACAAAGATCATCGAGTCCAGCCCTTAGCCCCACACAGGACCATCCCCAAGAGTCACACCATCTGCCTGAGAGAATTGTCCAAATGCTTCTTGAACTCTGTCAGGCTTGGTGCTGTGACCACTTCCATGGGGAGCCTGTTCCAGTACCCAGCCATGCCCTGGGTGAAGAACTTCTTTGTAATATCCAACCTAAACCTCCCATGACACAACTTCAGGCCATTCCCTTGGGTCCTGTCACTGGTCACCATAGAGAAGGGATCAATGGCTTTCCCAACTCTTCCCCTCAGGAGGAAGTTGTAGACTGCAATGAGGTCATGTTCCAGGGAGGATTCAGGGGCATGTTGAAAACTGAAATTCAAACACCGTTGTAAACGTAACTTAAACAGTATTTTATTACAAGAGGTAGCCAAGTATGACAGGACCCCAAGCGAGGTGGGTAGAGAGGGAGAGAAACAAGCCCCAGTTAAGGAACCACTGGGTGTTACTTACACAGATTGTCTCCCCAACTTTAGAATGCCCAGACTCCCCAAAGTAGAAGCAGCATCCTCAGAGGCTGGCAGGCTCACTGGTGGGCATCCCTACCAAGACAAGGTGGTTTGTTCATGTGTAGTGAGCACCCCCCGAGGATGAGCCTTCCACCTTTATCTGTTTGCCAAGAATGACGTCCACCTGGGTAGGCGTGGCCATCACCATCCAGGCAGAGGTCCCTGACCCCTCGCCTCTGTTATGTAAGTGATCCTCCTCTGAGCATGTGTGAAAGCATTGGAATTTCCTTGTGCCTGTGTGGTCCGTTCCAGAGGGTCTTAATGAAATGGGTCTGGGGGCCTACTTCATCCCTGTTTTCCTCCCTTTCTCCTTCAAGTGCCCTTGGATGCTCGTTAACCAATCATGTGAACCCAGTTAATTTTAGTTTATACTAAATGTTTCCCTCAAGGACGAAGTTCTCACTTACCAGCGTGTGTTTTCCCACAGGGAAAGAATACTTTCTCACAGGTGGCTGGGCCAAACACAGACCAAAAATACCAGTATCTAAACCAGCATGGATACAGGTCACCTCTTGGTCTCCTCTTCTCCAGGCTGAACAGACCAAGTGCCCTCAGCCACTCCTCATATGGCTTCCCCTCAAGGCCCTTCACCATCTTTATAACCCTTCTTCAGACACTCTCTAACAGCTTAATATCTTTCTTATGTTGCGGTACTCAAAACTGCCCACAATATCCAATGTGAGGCCGCCCCAGGGCAGAGCAGAGCGAGACAATCCCCTCCCTCACCCGGCTGGTGATGCTGTGCCTGATGCTCCCCAGGACAGGGTTGGCCCTCCTGGCTGCCAGGGCACTGCTGGCTCACATTCAACTTGCCATCGACCAGGGCCCCCACTTCCCTTTCCATGGCACTGCTTTCCACCATCTCATTCCCCAGTCTGTATGTACATCCAGTGTTGCTCCATCCCAGGTGCAGAATCTGGAACTCACCCTTGTTGAACTTTAAATAGTTGGTGATTGCCCAGTCCTCTAATTTGTTGAAGTCTCTCACTATTACCCTCTGCCCTCAGCCCATGAGCCAATTGCTCATCCACCACATGATGTCTTTATCCAACTGTGCTGGACATTTTGTCTAGAGGAATTGCTATGAAAGACTATATTGAAAGTTTTAACTGAAATCCAAAAAGATTACATTGCCTGGTCTTCCTTGGTCAGCCAGCTGGGTTACCTTGTCATAAAAGGAAATCAGGTTGGATAAGCAGGGCTTTCCCCTCATGAAGCCATGCTGGCTGTGACTGATGACTGCATTGTCTTTCAGGTATTTTTCAATACCTCCCAGAGTAATCTCCATAACTGTACCAGGCACTCAAGTGAGACTGACAGGCCTGTAGTTTCTGGGACCCTTCTTGCCATTCTTGAAAATCTGGACAATGTTCTCCATCTTCCAGTCAGCTGAGACCGCTCCAGATTCCTGAGACCCCTCAAAAATCATCAAGAGACTTTTTTGCCATGCTAGCAGCCAGCTCTTTGAGGACTCTGGGACGAATCCCATCAGGCTGAATAGATGTGTAGGGATCCAGCTGGGGCAGCAGATCCCACACAATTTCAGGGTTGACTGGGAGTTGATCATTCTTGCAGTCATGGTCCTCCAACTCAAGGCACTGATTAAATGGTGATTAAAGGGCTGTAAGCTGATGAATTTGAGTAAAGACGTGCCTAGGTGCATGTGCACATGAGATATCTGTGCACCCTAGGTACATGTGCACACTCAGTGCATTCACATAGTCACACATGCGAGAGGAATTCTCTCACTCAAAGCTTGCAGTAGTATCAGTCTGTTCAGAATAGTTGGACTGGTTCGGAACATAAATTTAGGTTGAAGTTCTAGAGAAATTTGTTATAGAGAAAAGGTATTTGTTCTGCAGTATTACCTTTATATTTCTTCAGTATTTTAACTTTGGTGATAGTAGCCTGACTACTGCTGTAAGAACTTGTGCATGTGTGTGAAAACAGTGCAGTGTGCATAAAGCCAGCTGTTTAGCTCTGTGTGAGTGTTGTCTGGTGCAAAGGAAAAGCAGATTGGAGCTCTTGGTTTTTTTTCTTTCAGTAGGTGCTTGTTGTAACTCTTAAGCCCACAGAAATTTTTCTTCATGGAATGAGTTTTGTTGCTGTAAAGTGGGTGTGTACATAGCAGACAACCAACCAGAGTTCCTGCAGGATGATCCTGCGGGACCCAAACATTGCAAATGCCAAATTGGATTCATTAGAGGCATTGAGGCTGATCCTGCAGTCCCAGGAAAGGCAAAACTCCTGTAAAGTTGAAGGCAAATTTCCTGGAATGAGGCCTTTCAGGGAACACAGAAATTGATGTGTTTATAGGAAAGCCCCAGCTTTTGGTGTGGAGATCATGGCACCTGTGTAACTACAGGTATAGCGAAGCAGCCGACTTACCTTACAGGTAAATTAGCCTGCTTGTAGTTTGGTTTCACTGCATAGCAATTGCCATAAACCTGCAACCAAAAGTGCTGTTTGTTAGTTGTATAACCCAGCTATTGACTTGTCATCTTGAAACACTTACTTTAGGCTTGGTTGGACTCTTTCACTGCCAGGTTTGTTGTAGGGCCAAGACTTGCAGCACAGGGAGGTGGTGACTTGTGTATTCCATTCAGGCATAAACACCTAGTGTGTTCATTTATGGGAGCACTTAGAAGATCTGCCTGTTACAGCACAGCACAGATGAGTCCTAAAATACTGTATTTCACTCGTTTTGGTGGCTAGACTGTGACTAGAAATAGTTCTTTGCAGTAAAGACAATTTTGAATGTTTCCTTATTTTAAAGAAAATCTCCAAACAACTAAAAATGTTTCTTTAAAACAGCAGCATCTGTCTCTCATCACTCACTATTCCTACCTCTTCTGTGTTTTTCTGATGCTTTAGCTTAGCATCTTCTCACCAAGCAAAGGAAAACCTAGCACTGGGAGTGAGATCCTGACACAGTGACCTCCATCTGAGCATTACCTTCTTTGTCAGTAGCAGCAGAAGCTGAAGCAGCTCTGCTGGCCCTCAGCACTTGGAGCAGTTTGACATTTTCTGTCTGGCATGGTTTCAGGGCTCACTGTGTTGTGAGCCCAAATAGTGAATGGGATGATGAAAAATGAGCTTGCAAGAACTTGCCCGCTGCTTCTAATTTTTTGATAAACAGTTTGCAGTAGAATAACTTTGATCCAGTGTACAGCAGAGCTGTTTGTTACATGCAGGTCTGCAGCATTCTTCAGAACTGACAAAGGAGAGTAGATTTTTCTTTTCAATCAATAGAGTCAAAACTGGTAAGTGTCATGATAAATAGTGAATAATTTAAGAAAATACTGCTCTGTGTAAGTGTGTGTATGCCCACATATGTCTGTGCATTTGTGTTTCCGCGTATTGGGGGAGTTGCGTGTTACATCAGGAAGATATGTTAGGGATAATTTTTTTGTCTTGATTAGAGGGTTAAAGCTTTAACTTACTTGTCTTTGCTAATGCATGTAAATAGCTTTCTTGTCCACTTAATGAGAAGGCTGGCTTGTTATCCTGTACCGTGCAGCTGGGCACTGTTCCAGAAGCATAGGCACTTCATTTCAAAGACAAAGAAGCCAGCGCAGACACAGGGAGAAACCTGGAACATTGCGCTGTGGATTTTTTTCAGAGCGATGACTCATTTCAGTTCACAAAGGATTCTGGGCAGGGTAGTGAGAAGTCAGGTTGGCTGATCCATTCCTATGACTTCACTTTGCAGAGAGCCAGGGAGAAGAGGAGTGACACTGCAGAATCCTGAGGCACTGCAGTGGAGAGGTGCTTTGCAAAGACTGTGAGTGCCTTCGGAATAGGGGGTGGTGTCAGAACGTGATTCCAGCCATTCCATGGAAACAAGGCAAAAAGAGAGAGATGTTTTCAAAACACTGTGTGGGAGTTATATTTGTAGTCCCTTTTAGATTCTCTACCTCCACCTCCCCTGTAAATTCTTAACCATTTATTTCTCATGCTTATGTGAGAATTGTGTGAAATAGTGTTCCTTTCAGTGAACCTGCTGAAATAGATAACTGCTTTTTTTCCCCAGTATACCCCTATTTCCTGCATTAAGAGGTGGGTGTTCAGCCTTTTAATGCCTGAAAGCATGCTTTGTTTTATTTCTTTCAGGTCTGTGGCACTGAGCTATGCTGCATTCAGCCAGCTTCCATAGTGATATAAAGCCCCAATTTGCACATTGTTGTTACATCACAGCTACTCTGGATACTGTACTGGAGCATGGAACCAGACCATAGGGATTCAGGTAAGTCCCCCCTTTTTTAACATATTGTGTGCCAGGAATATAGACATGGACATTCATTAAGAGATGCATTCAAAAAACATTTTTTGGGAAAACGCGTTCTAAAGCACACAATATATTAAAAAACCACAGTCCCACCCTCCTCCTTCCAAGGATAAGCAAGATTACAGAAATCTCAGCTGAATCCTGTGGGAAAGTTCCGTGCTCCAGCAGAAACTTTCTATGATGATAGTTGTAACACGTGCCTGGGATATCACTTTGGACCAGAAGGCAGCTGACCACAGGACATGAACAAAGAAAATGAAAATTAAGTCACAGGAAATACACAGAATGGATGCACGTAAGACAAGTCTGCTGACTGTGTGCAATTTGTGAAAGTTAGTGCCACTTGATGAACCTGGAGGTTATTATTTTGGCTGGGTCTGAATGATTAAAAAGATCAATTTACGTAGTTGACGTTAGTAACTGTAAGGAACTAGAACTTTGTTTAGAGGCAAGTGTTTGTTATATGGTTATTTGCTCTGTTTCCTTCAGGCTGTTTAGATTTGGAGTGGTCAGTTTTGGACGTGTTCATTGTTTTGATGTGCGTGCATTTCAGAGGTGCAGAAGGAGCTTGCTGGTTAGTGAATGAATGTGTCTTGCTGCATTTGTTGAGTCTTTGTTTAAGCTGCTCTTAAACAGGAATAAAGGGATGAATCTTTAATGTATTTTTTTTATTTTTGTTATCAGTCCTCTGATATGTGTAGCTGTCTAGTAAACATAACCTGCAGCTTTTTTCATAAAATACTACAGGAAATGTAGTTTAAAGGAGGATCCAAGCTATGTCTGAGAATGGTGCAAGCAACAGTTCTAATTTTCTTTGTTTCAGATTTTGCCAGTGAAATGTGGTGTTTTCTGTGTTAGTGTGCTAGTGCAGATTCAAGGTATTTCAGAGTAGACTGGGTAATACCACAGGAATCTGCATATTCTTCCTTTTCCCTTCTGTTGTTCAATCAAATGTGAATATCTGGCTTAAAATGGCAATTGTATGTCCTCGTTGTGAATTCACACAAGAATAGTTTTGTTTGTTACATATATGTATGTATTCTTTAATTAGCATAATTCAGTCACATAGAGAGTTGGTGCAAAAAGGGGTAATTGTGCAACTCAAGCCAGACATGTAACTTCTTCAGCATCTGTGCCTTTTTAAAGTGAATCTGAAAATGTACTTTCTCTAGAAGAAACTTTTCCCTTAGAGTATTCTTGGGAAAAAGTGATAATAGTCTAGGCTGAAGAGCCTTCTTTTTGCCCATTACCAGTAGTTTTGGTAGCTACCTTTTGTTTGAAAATTACTTTTCTGTAGTTCTTCCCAGAGTGAAATCATAAGCAAGTTTTGATCAGAACAGGCTGTTGGCAAGAAATTTTTTGTCGGGGAATCCTGTTGCAGCCACCGCTATAATCATGAAGTCCCGCGAAGTTACTCCACTCTAGTTTTGATGTTTTCTATTTAATAATGTAGTTCTGTACACAGCAAAAGTAGTGAAGTCAGATTTCCCTTGACAAGTGTTTTTTGACTGGATTCTCAGCTATCTAGTGGGAGGTGGCTGTGCCAAAGCTCTGTATGGATGGGACATGCATAGCAAACACTTGTTTTAGAATCACTGTTGTCTAGTGAGGCTCAACCTTTCTGGCACGTGTGCACACATAGATTGTGGTTGTGCAAGCCTCATTTTCTGTGGAAACCAAACTAAAACTCATGTTTAGAGGTTGTCTTGATCCATAAGACACAGAAGGTTAAAAAGGTATTGAGAGTCAGAATGGAGAGGGGAAACTTTGGCTTCCTGTATTTTACAGGGTACAGAGTGTAATCAGTGGGTCGCTTCCCTATTTCAGGGAAATAGAGTGTATAAATTCTAATGTAGTGTGGTTTTACACTGAAACTTCTTTAATTTCCCTTCATAGTAGTTGTACTGAATTGGTTCCATTTGTAAGAGAAGAGGTGATTTTTCAAGCAATCGTTATGCAAAGTTCATGAGACAGAGTTTGACTTCCAGATCACTTCTTTCCAGCAGCAGACTCACTAATAGAAATTCTGTCATCAGTACATAGTTGATAGTTGAATTGCTGTACATGGGGCAGAATATAGTCTGCCTCACTTTCTCCAAAATTATGTTACCCAGACTTTCAGAGAACAGACAGACTAGATACACTGGCACAGGAAGGATTCTGGCTGGTAGGGGTTCAGGATCTGTGAATTCTCATTCCGAGCTATGTTAGACCATCACTTTCTCATCTCTATGTTAAGGTTATAGTTCCCAGGTTTTCAAAATGTTTTGAAAACTGCTGAAGAAAAGTGCTATATAAGAGCTAAGTGTTTATTTTATGTGCTACATAATCTTTTGTTCTAAGTAATAAAAATAACCCCCCCAACCCCCCAGTAGTACTACAAATCCCCAGGGCATAAATCATTCACTGTTTGTTCAAGACATTCTTGAAAATTAAGTGCCACTTAAAACAAGAAGTCTAGAAACCTTTTTTTGTTTTTGTTTTTAAATTATTTAAGGAAACGTTTGGAAAGACTGCGGAAACAGAGCTAAAACTATATATATATGTATATATCTTATATTTAAACAGAGCATGCAGTCAGCTGGTGAAAACTGCTCTCTAAGCTCCAGTTTTCATTTAATTGGGAACATAAACTTATGAAAGTCGAGGCTAGTAATTTGATTTCAGAAGAAAGCTGCTTGAGACAAGCATCAGTCAGAGCTAACAGGAGCCATATGCTAGATGTTTCACGTAAGTGATGTGGTCTTCAAAAAAAAAAAAAAAAGGAAAAGCCTATTTGCTTTTTTTAAGCAGATCTTTCCTAAAGGAATTGTAGTAAACCTTCTGTTCAACAGGCTAAACAGTATTTATGTGTGTAATTGATGTTAATGTATTATCTCATAGATGCAAGGTATTTGCTGTCACTGTGCATCAAAGAAGTTTCTTCACTTAAACTATAACCACAGAGTGCATGTAATTTCCCAGAGCCACGGGATAGTCAAGATAAAGTCTGGCAAATTGGAGCCTCCCTGAGCGAGGGGATTCTGGCTTTCTGTGTCTGTGTCTGCTCAAAATGTGTGCTAGCCTTTTTAAACAAGAGCTAGTAACTATCTCTAGCAGACAGTTAAAAACAACAAGCTATGGAGATCATTCTGTCATAATGGAGGTGAAGGGAGTTTTCTTGTCATAATGAAGACGGTTGAAAAGCACTCACTGCAAAAGAATAGGGTTTAACTGTTGATAGTCCCTTACAAAACAGAAAGAAAGGCCTTTACAAAACCCAATATTTGTTGAACATTTGCATTGCATTTAAAGCAATTTAAATTATGATTTTATGGACAATTATAATAATCTTTATAGTTAATTAAATGGCTGTTAAGTTCCCAAATATTTGCAAGCAGGATGTGCATATGACATATGAACTATACTGTGCTTTAGTAGAGATCATCTGAATTTTAAGGAACCAATACTGAATGTTTTGTATTGATGAGCTATGTGAAGTATAGTTAGTATTTCAGTGGAAACTCCTGGCGTGTTCCCTGGTGACAGGAGTCCAACTGGCAGGGTGTCAAATGTGCAGACTGAATGTTTCCTCCACGCTATCCTAGAAAGCTGAAGGCCTGCTTTGAAAGGAAGGACTGTGCAAAGTTACTAAAATTCAGGCAAACTTTATTTTTTCTTATCTTGTACTTAGCCAGTTTTAAGTTAAAAGTCCCAACTGGAAATGATCCCAGAGTTGGACCTCTTCAGGCTCTTGGCACTCAGGGGAGAATGATGGGCTGCTCCTGGAAGTGAGCAGAGCAACTGGCTTCTGAGTTCTTGTCCAGACATCCCTCTGGGGGCAGCTGCAAGACTGCAGAGCAAAGCTGCATGTATAAAACTCCTTGAGTCCTTTTCCCACTTCAGGAGGCTGCTAATGGTATTAAGGCCCATTCCTTAAGTATTAGTCTGGTTAGCTGTGAATGTATTGTTCCTTTGCAAGGGAAAGAAAGAGGTCTTCCTCCCACTCTCGCATCCTGACACATGTGTAGGTGGCAGTGTGAGTGCATGGCTGGGAGGAGGCACAGGGATACACTGCTTGGGTTTAAGAAATTGACAGGTCTTTGATGATCCAGCTGAAACAATTGAGGAAGTTGCTGTCCTTCACCTGGATACCCTTAAAGCTACTCTGTTCTCAGCAAAACCAGGACACCAGAGAGCCTGTTTCAGTGCCCAGTGAACCTGATAAGATTAAACCTCAACTGAGGCCAATATGTTCCAATCTGTTTGACATTGCACTGAACTCAATTTAGAAGTAATGCTCACAAGAATACCCATGACACATAATTGCTTAAATTACTTAGCTAAATCTGCATAATTCTTATAATAATTCTGATGCTTCTTAGGCATGAAACTAATCGTTAAAGAAACTGATCCCCTACACAAAGTGCATGATGACTGGTGATCAAAGTTGGTAAACTTATGTGTCTGGCTGATTACAAAGATTTGGCTATGAACAAGTTTAAACTGACAGCAGATATAATTATTAGTAAATAGTAATATAATAACTGTGATGTTCTTTATCCATTCTCAAATGATGAGGGAACAAATGGTGTTTGTTCCCAGGCCATGTGGAAGCGTATCTCTCGTGTTTCCCTGTAAGCTGTGTGTGATCTTCTTCGCCATGGTCTGTAAAGCATGTGGCAGGAACTTTTAGGTGTGTATGAATAAAAAAATGTCCAGAAAAGGTTATATATTAATGTCATAATACTATGGTCAGATAAGAATGAGGATCTTGGACTGCACTGTGTTGAAACTGGAGGAATGCTGCTGTGGTGGGAATGCAGCATTGATCTGGTCAGGCCTGATTAAGCAGAAGCAATCAGGAGGCAGCATAGCACAAATGTGTATTTTTAAATCATTGTTGTGTCTTGGATAATGTGTATCACTGTTGTACAACAGATTGTACAGCTGATGATTGAAAAATATTGCTCATAAGTCTCGCTGAGACAGTTATGCAATTTGCTACTCCCACCAATTTTTTTTTCCCCTCAAAGTGTTGAATATAATGCAAGATTAAATGCCCTTTGATAATCAGTTTTAGAAGCTGCTCCTCTTGCTTAGTAGATGTAATGGGAGTATAGAATTAATAGGGCAAATATTAGATCTTTTGAATTGTGGGTGAAAGTTGGAACTTGAATTAATTTCTAGTGATTTGATTTGATTTGATTGCAAGGTATTGCTCTGTGACAGCAGAAATAGGATGATTTTCCTGAAATTTCAAAGCTGTTTAGCTAAAACTTAATCCCTGGCTATTGAGTGACCTATGGCCAGAATAGGGTTCATAGTCAAGGACCCCTTGTTCTGTCTGTTACTCTTTATTATTCCTTTTCCATTGGCAAGGAAAATCTTTCCGCTCTTTGACATCACTGGGGAACTGTTACCACTTCAATAGGAGGTACAAAGCAGAATCAAGTATTTTTTAAGATCTTTCAATGATTTTTTTTTTTTTTTGAAGTATAGGTTAATTAATTCTTTGTAAAGACAACATGAGAAAAGTTACAACAAAGTTAATTTTCAGGTCATCCTGGAACCATTGAAACTTCTCTTCTGAAAAATACATAGTTCATACAAAGACATTTGACACGTAGGTCCAGGAGAGGTTTATTCAGGGTATCAGTCTTAAGGTGTTTTGATACTTTTGGGACTCTAAAGAGTGTTCTCTGCTTTATCAGCTGAAAATCTTATTCATTGACCTAGCAACATTTTTTCTGATCTTTGTTACTATTAATAAAAAAATACTGTATCAAATGGAAATGATTCATACCACTATCCTTTGAAAGGGGAAGTGAAATCTCCTCTCATATGTCCAGAGTAATACATGTTACTATTTTATTTGTGCAGTTAACTAGTAGAATCTTCAGCATGAGGTTTTACAGCTATGAGTGCTAATTTGTTGGCATTTTTCTGAATCTGTCTATTGTACCCTTTGAGAAACTACGTCTACATAATGTGCATCTCCCATTTTCCAAAGTTCACCATGTCTAAGTTTTGAAAAAGTTGTTGGATAGTTCTCTGTTGTAAGAGTTTTATCCTCAGTTCAGTACAAACACCAGAGAGCTCTGTGAGTTTTTGCTAGTCGTGTCTCTACATATTTGTTCCATAAGCAGATTTTTAAACAAAGCGCTTCATTGCACATCTCTTGTCTTTTTACAGGTGATGTATCACCCATCAGCATGTCTCCCATCACTCAGTCACAGTTTATTCCACTTGGGGAAATCCTTTGCCTGGCCATCTCAGCAATGAACTCTGCCCGAAAACAAGTCACACAAGAAGCACTAATGGAGCACCTGACCACCTGCTTCCCAGGTAACCAGTCATTAATAAATCATTGGTCAGATGAGTGCATGTCTGTAAAAGGGCAGTTAAACAATCCCCAGTCCCTTCTGGATGGGGATATTGACTAATCCTGACATGCTAAGCAAAAGTAACAGGCAGCATTAGGGTCTAATCTTAGAGCCGTTCCTTTATTCTTAAACATATGGAGAATTGAGTTCTCCTTGATAAGGCCATTCATGTGAGATGCATTTTGCAGGGTTAATTTCTGACTTTATGCAAATAGTAAAAATTACTCGAGGTACTAAAAAACGAACTATTGGTTTGTTTCTTTTTGCAGATGATACCAGAATAAGCTTGTTTGTGATTTTTCTCATAAAATAACAATTTCTATCATCATAGTCAAAGGAGTTTAGGGCTTATTTAGTAGCTATGGAGAACAAAGCGTGGTGTGCCATTGCCAGAGCAGACTTATGTCACCTTGTGGCTTTCAAGACAGTTGTAGCTAACTCAGAAGAGCTCTGTTGACATCATTCAACCAGTTCATTGTCCAATCTCCACAGAGATAACCTCATGGAGAGGTTCTCTATAGAGAATTTTCTTAAAGAGCAGGTTTCCCACATACTGCGATTCTTCTTCTACCTGGGACAGGCGCTCAGTGTGTGGCCTGATGTAAGTTGTACAGTCCAGTGACAATGATGTGCTTGGTTCAGGGAGAGGTTACATTTAAACTGAAAGGACAATGTTAGCCTGCTTTCCAGGGGGTTTCAGATCCTTCTTGGACACAGTTCTGGCTTCTGCTTCTATACTGCCCTTGCTTGAAAAATAATTATAAAAAAAGATTTAAAGATAACATGACAACACTCTTCATGACTAAACTAAAAGATTTGGAGAGCCATAGATACATTTGCTGTGTTCATGAATGCTGGTAAGCTGTTCAGGATATATTCTTGTAAGCATTTGATAATATTTATGAAATGGAAAATGTCTTGGATTAAAGATACTGTGATACCAAAAAACAAGAATGTAGTCTTGAATATGCTGCTTCTGTACTGGCTGTCTGTATCTGGTGAATCATGCAAAATGCATCTTGTAGAGACATTTTAGATTGTGGTGCAAAGGCATTGGGCAGAGGTTTACTGCTCAGGAGAGCACAACTTTTTCATTTGTGCTTTGTATGATCCTGGGCAAGATGTTTAACTACTCTGTGCCTGGCTTTGCAATTCTCTAAAGTAGTTAAGAAGCTTCTCCACTGTACCTGTTCTACAGTTGCAAAAAGCAGCTAATTGAAAATGCTTCAGTAGGAAAACTACTGATGCATCTGTCTCATCTAGGCAGCCTAACCATAGCCATGTTTTCATGTGTGGAATTCTTTTGCTTACAATTCAGAGAAAGAGTTATTTAAAGGTTAAATGGCTTTTGCTACAACTGTTACTAAATTCTGAGATTTTAGAATGTAATTCTGGATTGAGAGCTGTGTTTGGAATAACAAATTATATCTGACATTTAACTGCACCTTGAAAAAAAAGTACTGCAAGCATATTTTGTAAACACTGGCTTTTTCACTCAGTTTGTAGTTTTGTTTACCAGAGTTTGTTGTTTGGTTTTTTTCCAGTATGTTTTGCTGATTTGAAAATAGTGGTAAAAATTGTAAGGGATAGAATGCAAAGAAGGCAACATTCACAACTGTAATTCCTTTTAATTAATGTTGACGATTTTTTTTCAAGTCATCAAGCTTCTGTGTAGCTGTGTATTAGAAGAATTCCATAGATTCCAAGCATTTTTCCAATGATTCAATATTTTATGTAAACATTATTCCATGGTGGAAATTATAATCTATTGGTGACATCCCTTGAATTTTCTGGGAGCACGATTATCAGTTGAATTAGTATGTTGGGCTGTTCTTGTTAGACAGAACCAAACATGAAAAATATTTCAACAGGCTGGATTATTTTGTAGACACTGCCCAGAAGAAGCCTGAGGCAAGTTAGCACATAGTCTCTTGCTGCCTTTTTTTTCCTACTAGCCATTGACTTGTGAATTTCTCAAGTCTGAGATAAAAAAAAAAAAAAAAAGGCCCTATTTCCCAAAA
>VXBX01000330.1:909057-1038831 GCA_013400415.1 Scytalopus superciliaris
AAGAGAGCCTCATTTCCCAAAATGTAAAGAAAGTTATTTGAAGAAAAAAAAAAAAATCCACCAAATTGTTGTTCAGTTTTTTCCCTTTCTCTAGAGAAATGTCTTTCTCTTCCAATGATGACATGTTTAGCATAGCAAGCATGCATGTTCTTTCAGCATATGAGGATTGTCTAAAAAATTTCTTTTTTTCAATAAAGAGAACTTCTTATGCAGAGGGATATTTTTCACTTGTCTACCCAAACTCTAATAAATCAGCTGAACCCTTGTGTTCTCTGTGACTGTTTTAAAATATCTGATGTCCTCTCACATTCTGATAATCTATTTTTCCTAACTAGGTGCTGGTGCTCTGAGGAAGAGGAGAGCACTAGCTCTGTAGATGCATCTGTTGTTGTCATGTAACCTCTCTGTATCTCTTCCTGTAGCAGCACTTGTCTGCCTGTGTTGTTTGTGTTTTAATGAACAGATGCTTCACTGCATTTCATGGTGTAGATAAATTTCCTAAGACCCCAGATGCTGTTCTCAAAACTGCCTAAGAATAATAAACCTTTTTCTTCAGTGCAGGATCTTACAGTTGCAGTCTAGCCCTCTAGTTTGCTGAGCCATTGTGCAGGCATAAATCTGGGCCATGGCTCTATCTGAAATAAGGTATGCTAATTATTTATAACATCACATAGCAACCACTCCACATCCTTAACTAGTATTTCATGAGCCAATCAGAGTATTTCTTTTATCCCTTGTTAAGCCTTAGCATCAGCTCAGGAGAAAATAATTTTAGCAGATTTAACACCATTTAAATACTACTTCAGATGTATTTTTCATGATTTTATTTTATTCAGAAAGTTTGTAATGATAATGCACATCTCATTTGTGGGTTTTGTTATTTGTCAGATTTTTAAAAAAGCAAGAGGGCTGCTCCTGCACCTGCTCCCATTATTCTCACTTAGAATTAAACAATGAGATATTTGCACAGCCTTACTTTGTAATTTATTGACCATGGTTTAAATCCCATACATTAAATGTAAATCTTTGAAATCCAGTATAAGGAGCTAAGAATGTAACCTCTGTTCTGTGTTTGGCAACCAGACCATCTTATTTGTACAACCCTGAATGAAGAAAACATCAAGCTTTGGTTTGTGTGCCTTTAGTAAGAATATTTTTCTTTTTTTTCTCCTCATTTTGGACCACATTCTATTGTCCATATTTAAATATTTTTAAGATGTTCGTAATTTCAGTGTAGAAAATATATGTGTATTGGACAGGGTTGCTTTTGAAGCAAGCAGTTTTCTGAAAGCTGGCAAATTCCTCTGACATTCACCTTTATAACTGTTCACTCTATAAATATGTGAAATATATGTGTAACACTTAAAAGAAGTGTCTTACATTAACTGAGTTCACTCTAGGTCAGTGTTCTTTGTGAGCAGCAAACAAGACATAATCTTCTGTCTGGAAGCTCAGTGGATGGCATAGTAGACTCTCTTGAGATACAGAAAATGTACATGTCTGATGATTCAGTGTCCAGACAGTTTCTGCTTTTGAATTATTAAACCACGACATAATCTTAAATAACACCACTGCTGTCATGCAATATTTTATGTGCTAGAGTCTCTTAGCTACAGGGTTTTTTTTCCCCTTGTTTCTATTTAATGGAGGAAGAGAGACCATAAGGAGACTTCTGAATGCAGGGGGGTAGGTTGTGCGTAGCCATGATGTGGGCAGGTTGCTGTAAAGAGAAAAGTCTTGAGAAAGCCAAGAAATCTGTATTTAAAGTAGGAACAATGGGAGCCAGAGTAATGTCATTGCTCCTGTCTGCCATGCAGGAAAGCGTAAGTTGAGTTTGGGTCTGTTTCTGCTTTTGTAAATACCTGAAAGAGCTTGGGACAAAACCCATAGGTACCCTTAGCTGGCAATGCTGAGCTTCAAAGATCTGCCTCTGCCATCATTGCTGCTGGCTCAGTGACCCACAGGGATGTACGGTATGCTGGGAGTAATAAAAGCCATAGTCGTCAGAGAGAAGACTGGCACAATTAGCTTTACAGCATCATTGACTGCCCAGGCACACTCATTGTTTTTTTTCTTGATGTTTATCTGCACATTCTCCATTCACAGGAGTTAGTCAATTAATGTAACTACTGTGCATCCAGTGTTTAGAGACCCACTTACCCAGAACATTGTAGCTATTATAGTTTACTGGGTGAAAAATAGATATTATTATTTTTGCCATGTGTTTGCAGTGCACTTTTGTCGAAATTAATGTAAAACATCAGAGCATCCATTTCAATCTCTTTCCTTAACTTTTCTGTAATCTCCCAGGAGAAATGTTTTCATCACTTTTACTTTTGTTCTGACGTTTTCGAAATAGTATGTTAAGAAAAGTCTTTTAAATAAAACAGGGATGAAGAATCAAGTTCTCACAAAGGTAAGTGCGTGTTGAGGCATTTACTTGTAAGCTCTTGGAAAATGCAATGGCTCAGTCAGGTTGTTTATGTAGAGGAAGGAAGAGAGGTTGCCTGCTGCAGAGCAAGTGCACCTCAGTTGGACCAGGGTGGGACCCTGCAGTGCATTTTCAGCACAGGATGGAGAAACGAATGAGTTTGAGTTTCATGGTCATCTACTTCTTGTCATGATGCAAGGCATAATGTAAAAGAAGGGGCATTACCTAAGTAGAAATAGCAGCTCCACTGCAAGAAAGAAGAGATTAGATGATCACTGGTTGTTATGGAGAACAGAAATCACTCTTTGTGTTCCTGTGCATTACCAAAAGCTCATGCAGAGGACACCCTGCTGTCAGGTTGCCACTGCCTCACAATCCAGAGGAAGCTTACCATATTGTTACTTCAGGCCAGAGAGACTCAGAATTCTGGGCTACGAAGGGGTAGCCCTTTTTTCCCTCAGCTCTCTGGATTTCAGCTTTTCCCACCAGTTGCTATTTCTGGCATGTTAGCTCATCCAGAAGTTCTGGGGGTGTTTGTTACTCTTTTTAGGATTATTACATGAAGTGTGGTCCACCTGCATGAAAAGGGAAGAAAATGCATGCTCCCAATTCTTCCTAATTTTCAGTCTCATTTATGCTCTCAAAGTGTATCCTATCTTCACCACTCTTTCTTCCTGTGTTTGGATCCTAATCTTTCAGCTCTGTGGACTATGCATGAAATTTATTTACTGCCTCCATGTACTTCTCCCTGGTGCCTTCTGTGTTGTAACTGCTTTTACTCATGCATCCGTGTTATTCCTAACACTTTGCTGTTTCTGTTGTAAGGCTTTAGTTACAGATATGAGCAGTATAGTCATGTCACTAAGTTCAAACAACATTCAGTTAGACTTAAGAATATTTACTATGTTGTCTGCAGCTCAGTTGCAAGAAAGAGGATGAGTTAAGGAATTAGTACAGCTTCTCTTCTTCTTGTTGCTGATCTTTTGGAAAGGGTGCTGCTGTCATCCTCATGTTTGCTCACACAAGAAGATCAGTGGCCTTTGACATGTTTGAGAAGCATTGGTGACCAGACCCTATGTGCTACTGGAAATACTGTGTTTGTGGCAGATACCCATAGTTGAGATTTCTCCACTAGGTGTTCTTTCTAAAAGCATTTACGTTGTTGAAGTGTTTTTGCATGTATAGAATTTCTGTGCTTGAAGACAGAGTTTGACTTGACAAGGTCCTGACCAACCTGATCTAAGTTGGCCTGGATATGAGCAGGGGTGCTGATCAGATGGTTTCATGAGTTCCATTTCAACCTAAGTTGCTCTCTGATTCCTTTTTTTTCCTAAACTACTTTTGTTTAAAAGAAAACTAAGATCCAGAGTAAGTAATATTAACTTTTTTAGTTTAAAATAAAATGTACAAACTTTTGAAAAACACTTATCTAGTTCTAAAAGTGTAGACAAGACCAACACCTGGCATTAAAATGCATTTTAGTTCAACTAAATATATAGATTGAAGATAGCTTTTTCCACTGGAAACTTGGAAATATTTCTATTTTTGATTCAGTGTAAACAAATCTTTTTAAACTTGAACTAAAGTTCTTGTTTCCTTAGCTCTAGATGGAACTTACTTCTATGCACAACATGCCAGCTTAATATTTTATCTAATAAAGTATCGAAGACTTGGTCAAGCACACTGAACCCATCAGGCGTGCTGGTAGTGGGAAGGACCAGGCTCACATTGGCAAGTCTGCCATGTGGTGTTGATGCAGGCATGTCATATTTGTCCCTCTCTCAGTAGGCTGTACATGCACTTAGGTAGTGTCCCTCACATCTCACACAAAAGGCAAGGAACTCTGAGAAGAAAATTCTTTAGGAGCTAAATCTATAACTTCCAACTTTATGGAAAAATGTATTTGGGTAAGATGAACTTTATCATTCAGGATTTGTTGCTTTTTGGAGCAGCCGGTATAGTTGAAACATGTTGTAATGGGAGAGTGAGTCAGTTCAATCAAGTTTGTGATGAAGGGGCAGTTTGAGGGAATGGTTTTTTTATCCTTGTGTATTATTCTTCTGTGGAAAAACAACTTAGGCATCCAAAGTATCAAATAACCACTGCCTTATGTGTGACAAGGCATTATAAGAGTAGGTCTGGTGAATGGAGCTATAAATATTTAGTTGGAAAAAGAATGAAAGTGAAATGTTTCCCCTGACACTCTTTGATTTTCAGTGATTCCATCTTACACCTTACAGTCACCTGCACAATGGAAGTGACTAGAAGTTCTCTCCCTTTTTTTTTTTTTTAAAGCACTTTATTAATGGCCTCCTTTCTATTTAATTAATAATTTATATGTCTGAAGGGTAGGAGATGAGTGGAGAAACAAACTGAGAAGAGAAAGCCTAACAAAATGCTTTACTGGAGTTGTTTGTTCAGCATATTCCAGCTTGTACACTGGAAAAAACAGCTTTTTGGTGGGGAGGGGGAAACCAGAGAGTCCTGCACAGTTTTATGCACTCCCTGATATGTGTTTACTGTCATTTCTAGGAGTTCCAACACCCAGTCCAGAAATTCTTCGACATACTTTGAATATGCTTGTACGGGAGAGGAAAATATACCCAACTCCGGATGGTTATTTCATTGTAACTCCACAGACTTACTTTATAACACCATCTCTCATAAGAACTAACAGTAAATGGTACCATTTGGATGAGAGGATACCTGAAAGGTCTCAATGTACCTCTCCACAACAAGGAACTATAACTCCCTCCACCTCGGGATGCGTCAGGGACCGAACACTACCCAAAAACCACTGCGACTCCTGCCATTGTTGCAGGGAAGACATGCACAGCATGCATGCATCTACCCTACAGAGGAAATCAGCAAAAGACTGTAAAGACTCATACTGTCCTCCCTCATTATGTCAGGTCCCACCTACTGAGAAAAGTAAAAGTACTGTCAATTTTTCCTATAAAGCAGAGACGCTCACAAAGCCTAAGGATGTAGAAAAGCAGTCTAAGAAATTTGGACTCAAATTATTCCGGTTAAGTTTTAAGAAGGACAAGACAAAACAGTTGGCAAATTTCTCTGCCCAGTTTCCTCCAGAGGAGTGGCCACTAAGGGATGAGGACACCCCTACCACTATACCTAGAGAGGTAGAAATGGAGATTATCAGGCGCATTAACCCAGACTTGACTGTGGAAAATGTCATGAGACACACTGCACTAATGAAGAAACTTGAAGAAGAAAAAGCTCAACGAAGCAAAGCAGGATCTTCAGCTCACCACAGTGGACGAAGTAAAAAGAGCAGGAATCACAGAAAGTCTCATGGGAAATCGAGGTCACACAGCAAGACCCGGGTGTCCAAAGGAGACCCATCAGATGGCTCTCATTTGGATATACCTGCGGAAAGGGAGTATGAGTTCTATGATCCCTTGACTCGATCCCCACGGGAAGGCTGTTTTATAATAGAACACAAGGGAGATAATTATATAATGCACAGCAATCCTAACATGATTGAATCTCACTTTCCCATGACACCAGAGTGGGATGTGTCTGGTGAACTGGCCAAAAGAAGAACTGAAATGCCTTTCCCTGAACCTTCCAGGGGAAGCTCCCACTCCAAGGTCCATCGGAGCCACAGCCATACACAGGATAGAAGATCGAGGAATGAGCGGTCCAGTAAGGCTAAAGAAAGGTCTAGATCCATGGATAACTCCAAGGGACCTTTGGGCTCAGCAACTTTAGGCACACCTGAAGATATAGGTGAAGGCTGTAGCCCAGATGACCAAACAACTAGCCAAACTTACATTGACGATAGTACCTTAAGGCCATCTCAGACGCTCAGTCATCAAAGGGCTCTGATTTCATCTGCAAGCTACAAAGAGACTTGTATCCCTGAAATAGCTAGTGGCAGTGTAGAAACCCCCAGTTCTTGTAGCCTATTGGAACAAAGCAAGACTACAGAGAATTTGCCATCGTATAGCGAGCTCAACTCCTGCACAACAAAATCTGCAGTCGATGACTATTTTCAGTGCAACACATCCAGTGAGACTGTGCTTACTGCTCCATCACCACTGGGAAAGAATAAAGAGGATCATGATACACTAGCAGGGACAGATGGGCTCAAAAAAATGACTCCCACAGAAAGACAGTCTCAACATATTGCAAGGGAGCCTGGGGTGCACAAGGAGGAGTCCCCAAAGGGCCCAAGTAGTGGTTCAGTGGTCGCTGGACAAACTCCAGAGGTGATCGCCAACGGGCGGCTGGTTCAACACCACAGCGCTGAATCCAGCAGCCTTGATAAAAGGAAAGAAATATTTAGCAAGGATACACTCTTTAAACCTCTGCACAGCACTCTTTCTGTGAATAGTTACCATAAGTCTAACACACCTCTGCTAAAGCCCCATCAAAAGACCCCCTCTGACACGTTGCCAGGCAGATGTGAGAAACTTGAACAAGCGATAGTAACCTCAGTCACACAAGGCATGCCCGTTTCTCAGAGACAGCAAGAGACACCCGGGAACCAGGAGGCCTCCTTCGACTACTACAACGTATCTGATGATGATGACTCAGAGGAAGGTACCAACAAAAATGCTGAGGAAGAAAAGAACAGGGATGATGTTGGTACAATGCAGTGGCTCCTAGAGAGAGAAAAGGAGAGGGATCTGCAACGAAAGTTTGAGAAGAATCTTACTCTTCTCACCCCTAAGGAAACAGAAAATAGCAACAACCAGAGAGCCACCCACTCAGCTCGCCTGGACAGCATGGACAGCAGCAGCATTACTGTGGACAGCGGGTTCAACTCTCCACGGTAGGACTGTCACATTCATTGCAGCTTTACAGACTAGGAAGTCCGTTTATAGTTATTTGTGTGTGATATTGGTGACAGAATGTAGGGCTGTATTAAACAATTTCACACATTTTCAGACAGTGTTTTCTACAGCTCTGGAATCTTCAGATGTATGGATTTCCCACCATACCATAAGAAACCAATGACCATTTACAGCATTGACTCTGTATTAGTTAATTTTCTGTTTGATGAATACCTCCCTGTATCCTTTTTTTTTTCCCTTTATTAAACTTGTGTTTGCATTTAGAATAGAAGGGATGAGCTCCTGTTACTCCCCCCTTCCTTTTCCCTCTAAGATACCATCAACAATGGGACTAATGGGAAGACTAGGCATAACTAGGTGGCATGATCTTTGGCTCAGACAAAAAAAAAAGAAATTATATTGTTTTGGTTTTGGTTTGGCTCAGACAAAAAAAAAAAAGAAACTATATTGTTTTGGTTTTGCTTTCCTCAAAAATGTTGGAAGTGCATCTAGTCACCATTCCAAGCTGGTAAGACTGGAACAGCCACTCCCCCTACAATACTTAAAGTGCTCAGGATATTTGAACTTCAGAGGTGACTCTGTGCTGCATCAGCAGAGAGAGAGGTGCCTTGGCTAAGATACTGAGGAAAAGAGTCCAGATGTTTACATGTGGTTGTGCTGGTTAGTAATTTCCATTCCAGGAATTTCAGACACCGTGGAAGTCTCAGTGTGGTAGAAGTCTTACAGGCATAGGAAGGAGAGAGTTGCTGTTACGTTCCCTGCCCTACGTTCACTCATTTCCAGGTTAAGAATCCTTTACTCGAGCCTTTTTCCTTGTCTCTGTGACCTTCGGCTTGACCAGTTTTGTTTGGCCTGGATAGCAACCCATCGGAGTTCAGAGCAATGACTCTAAGAACACAGAAATAATTTACCATAGTAGTTCTCTTATAGTGTCTTACTTAAGCTTAAATAATTTATTGCCTGTGTTTAAAAATAAAACCTTCAAGACTGGACTTGTATTAGGTGAAAAAAATTGAGGGGTGGTTTTTTTGTTTTTTTTTGTTTGTTTGTTTGTTTTTGTTTGTTTGTTTTGTTTGTTTGGTTTTTTCCTATAAACGGTATTTTTTTCCCCCTCTGTAAATGGTGTTCTTATTCAACAGAAGTACATGGTTTTTTTACATCTATAGCAAAGGCTCTCAGAAAGAAAGGCATGTGAAGGATTTCCTGTTTCTGCACAGGACTAAATTTCATTTTCAATTGAAGTCCTGTCACTGGAATAAATTCCTTTGGATTTGAAGTCTTCTCTCTCTTGATGGTAATGACAAGGCAGCAATTAGTGAGCTTCGTGCAACATGCAGTGATTATCAAACTAGAGCAGGCCTTTAGCAAATGTATACTTTTTCTGAGTAAAAAATTTGAAAAATAATTTGAGCAAATTTTACCATTTACACCGAGTCCACCCTAAAAAAGAAAACTGAGAAGGTTTTGAATCTGTGTTATTTGATTGTTCTGCAGATGCTTCGCATCTTTCTCGCATACGACTGTTGTATGAAGCTTTTTGCACTGTTCTTTTTTGAATGTAGTCTCTTCCTCTAGTTGAAGTGCTATATTTGCAGTTGGTTTTTGTGGGGGAGTATGTTGTGGTATTTCCTTCTTGCTCTGCAGAATACAAGAGTCACCTCCAGGATAGGATATCAACTGGATTAAAAACCAGTTCTTGGACTACTCTTGTATGCTAGCTGAATATCAAACTTGTGCTTCTGGTTAATACAAAGATAGACATCTTCTTCCCTAATTATTTATACAAAAGCTAAAATTTCTGTTTAACATGAACTTAGCTAGCAAGAAAACAGAATATGGTGAGCATACTGGATTTAGTGCTGCTATACCACTTTGTTTAGATCAAAAAGGAAACAGATAAGCAGCTTTCAAAACTGCTCATACATACTTTTAAAAAATTATTTTACTGTTTACTTGTTAACAAATGTCTTTTTTTGACATGGCCACATAAAGTAAACTTTAAAAAAAAACCCGGCAATGTTCTGTAAGTTTTCTTGTGTATTTTTGTTGTGAGACCAACATATAGTCCAGATATTTTGAAAGCTTTTTCATGAACTTTTCATCAAAATTAGGAAATTGGATGATTTTGCTGAGATTTGGTCACTCCTTGGTATGTCTATAAAAATAAACTGAGCTGAGGGTGAATTCAGCCCTTTGGCTATAATTACCATGCTGTTATTACTTCCCTACCTTCTAACAAAAAATGTACTGCACAGCCCTTTCCCAGGAAATCCAAAATAGCCATCCAGCATCCATCTGGTAAGATTCAGCTAGATCCGAGAGCGTCCTGTAGCAGATGCCTAGGGAAGGGTGTAAGAACAGAACATGCATGTAGTGATGTTCCTCAGGTATATTCCAGCCTCCACTGATGATGTTACTCTCTACTTCCTGAGGCGGGGTGGTATCTTTTCATTCAAACTGAAATATTCAACGTTGCTTGGGGAATCAAAATTGCCAATTCCACGCTATGAGAGAAAAAGTATGTTTAAAGTGTAACAAATTGAAAAAAGGACAGTAAGAAACAAATTTTAAAAATCCAGTGTAGTTAAAGAGGTTTGCAATGGTAATTTGACTTCCAAAGTATTTTTTTTTCAAAATTTGTGAACATATCATTCACTATTGGGAAGAAAGTCTCACAGTATTTTGTGTATTGCTTTTATGCAAGCTGTATGTAGTAAATGTTACCTGTCAAGATCAATTTTATTCCTTTATTTTTAAAGCTTATGTAAGACTGTTGTTCCTTTGTCACGTAAAGAAAGAAGTGGCCCTAATTTTGGCATTACTCTGCATGCAAAATTCTCACTGCAGTCTTTGTGTATTCATGTTGTAATGGTCAGTTTGTAGTATCAGAGTTGAAAATGTTTGAAGATCTGGAATTAGCGGTCCCATAAAGAATGATATGATATGATATGGAATCATCTCTGAAAACCAAGATTTGCATTTATTTTCATGAAAAAGCGAAGGGAGAGGAATCAAAAAATGAGCAACAGAACTGCACCATATGTCATTGCAGCTCACAGAAATCACTCACTGTGTGCGTCATCCATTGTAGCTGTTTGGAACTATGGACAATAAGACACTCATTGGCAGAAGATTACCAGTACTATTTTGATCAGTTTAAAAGATCTGTGGGAGTTTTCCTAAAGGCATCGTACTTTTTCCAGATTCAATCAGTTTAAGATTATTTAAATCTGCCCTACAACTAGGCAAGGTGTTTCTTGCTTCCTCCCTGGCATGCACTGACACATTTCTCCCCTGCCACATCCAAAGCTATGCATTCCTACTCTTCCCCTGATGCTAGCACTAATCTTTTTTTTTTTTTTCCTCTGAAGGCTAGTATTTAACTGAGAGCAGTCCCTGATCTGGCTGGCTGCAAGGCTTAGCATCAGGGAAGCAGCAGAAACATGTGGCAGGGTCAGATCTACACAAAGCAGGCAAGAGCTGCCCTTTTCAGTAGCAGGTAAATTTAGGTTGACTTTAGGCTGACTACGAAACTCTTGTTATTAGTGTATTTGCTTCTAGTGCTTATTTAACAACTGTATCAGTCCTTTAAATATATTTTGTAAACATCTCCGTAGCAAGTGGTGATGTGATTTTACAAAGAAGTAGGGATACAGGTGAAGGATACATAACCAGGGGCCACATACCTATTTGAAAGCAAATCTCTCTGCACAGAAACACATTATTTGGAGATCAAAAATTAGTAAAGAGTGTAAAGGTAACAAAAAAGGTAATAGTGATAAAACTAGCCTTAGCATGTCATGGCTGATTTTTTTAAAAGCTCTAGACTAAAATACAGCCTCCTCTTCTTTCATAATTAGATGTATCATTAAAAGGCTTAATCTTTAAAAATGCTAAGTGTCCTGTCACTCCGGTGAATAAATGATATGTTAGAACTAAAGGAACATTGTCAATTTTCTGATGAAGTAGCAGCACTAGTTGTTCAGGGCATGATCACAGACCAGGTAGTTAAGATTTCTCAGCATCTTGGTAAGTTGCAATTGTCTCAGTTGCAAAGCAAAACTGAAGTGTTGCTGTAGAAGCATCATGGTTCTAGTGTAAAGTAGGACTTTTAGTTAATATTTTGTGTACAAAAACGTAGGTAGAAGAGGAGACAAGAGAGGACACTGTTACATGATTGCTGTCCTAGCTCTGCTTAGTCACATCGCTGATTTGATGAAGCTACTTTGTGCAAAAATGCACCAGTCAGGAAAGAAAATAAGTATGTTCCACAAGCTTGCAGCTTGTGTGACAGCCTCAGCTGTGCTTAGTGCTATACCTATGTGTTACAGTATGATGACTGCTGAGCACCTCTGGAACATGTTTTGGAGGAACGTATGTGTACCGTCAAAATGAGATGGTTCATTGATGTGACATTACGTGCAAACACAGGAAACCTATTATAAAACACTCTATTCTCCTTTCCTGTGTGGTCAGTAGATATATAGGCATGTCATATACGAGTGTCTATATATATTTCTTTTCCGTTCCAGTACTCGTGAGAGCCTGGCATCCAACACTTCAAGTATTGTTGAAAGCAACAGGCGTCAGAACCCCGCTCTGAGTCCTGCACATGGTGGCGCAGGCCCAACGTTCAACTTCCGAGCCACTGCAGACCCACCCACAAGTGAAGCTGAGAAACTGCAGAAACCTGCTAACTGCTTGCAAGCTTCTGTCACTAGTGTCTGATAGTCATCCTGCCTCAGATCGTCTGTCTCATCCTATACAGCAAAGTTTACGACACTGGGACTGATGTTTACATCTTTGGGGAAAAATAAAACAAGCATCTCAAACACAGTTTTAGTGTTTACTTAAACTGTGCTGCTATGTAGACTAGGGGCAACAAAGAAATCTTTATTTCAAGGTATTGCTTTTCACATTTGCGGCTCCGTAGCAACAGAATAGCAGTAGGGATAATATGTACACTTTTTGCTTCACTTAATTGTAACTGAGCACATATATGAAAGTCTAGACACTGTAAGTGTAATCTGCATTTTCAATGTCCATGCAGTTGCCAACTTCATTTAAAAAAATGCCACAGATGTGTGATGCCCCTGGTCAGAGGCTAAACTCTGCTGCAGAGTTGATAATTTTTTACTTCAAAAAAACTGAGCCACTGCTGAAAGTAACCAGCCAGGATCACCATGAGGAAAAACAATGCCAAACATGACAAGTGATGACCTCAGCTCTATCTGTGAATTATTAATACTAATCAGTCATTTTCACTGTGCATTTTTGTGACACAATTTTACAAATACCTGTTTAAGTGAGTAAAAGGAGGTTTGGGTTTTGTTTTGATTTGCTTTTTTCTAAGTATGGAGGGTGGGAGGGAGGCGGCTTCTCCTTTTGTTTCAAAAGTATGAGAGATGTTTACTTAATGAGACTTGCTACTTGACCTTCCATAGTCACCAGTGAGGAGGTGGGCCTATGCATAGAGGGGGGAGTGGGGAGGGAAGGGAAAGATATAACTGTCATGGAGCCACAATGTGGAGTGACACGAAATATATCAAATGTCTTCAGTATAATTCACATATTTTAAAAAGATAGTCTAATTCTTGTGTCACTTCTGGTATTGCAACTTGCCATTAATATAGGAATCAGGATAACTAATTTCTTGGAACAAAAATATCCTTTATGATATAAATGACAAGTATGGCCTGAAGAATTGATTTCTTTCTAGTGGAAGGACATAAATCTATTTTATGTAGCTTATTAAATAGAGTGCCTAAATTAGGCTATTAAAAATAGCATACAGTGTAGTGATTATCAGAGAACGAAATTTAGAGAATTATAAACTTCTGGCCTTTTTATTCAGTGGATGTTATTTGCAATTTAGCATTTTATGGACATGTCTGGTTTCTAGAAATTAAATATGTCCACTTGGTTTGCAGTAGAAATCTAAGTCCTGTAGGCACAGTACATCCTAATTGCTCTCTCTAAACTGTTACTCCAACGTAATTAGTACTATTCTAATTACTGCAGAGTAAATTCTACGGATAGTTAAACTCTGAGAGTAGTTTTTAGGTATAGGGTCACATTCTGCTCTGTTACTCATGCAGCCTGGTAGTGCAACGAACTGATTTTTTTTATCAGAACAGACACATTGGTGGAAGAATAACAAAGATACTAAAATGTGCAACAGCCCAAATTGTTTCATATAAAAGGGACGTTTACCCTGTCTAGCTCTTGTAGAACACAGGTATGAAACCCAACTGTACATATTAAAACCCAGTATTTTCATCAGGTTCTGGTGACATGTATTACTCTGTATACAAAGTCATTTGAGCTTCACTTATGTTCTCCGTTGTCATCAGAAGATTCAGCCTTATGATACACCGTTGGATATAGTTCATTTACTTATGAAGCGGCTTTCAAACTCTGGACACGATCAGTTTCCAGTTCTGTCAAGAACACCCAGTCAATGCACAGGTCTGTTTTCATTGATTTCAGTGTATAATTTCCATTTCATAGGAGCAATAAGACCTTTCAGTGCACATAAAGGGAATTATTGTGCTTTTGGTTGGTTATCAAAGTCACTTGGCCTTTAGCCTTCTGCCTTATCATACCTTCCAAGATGTGCTCTAATTACCATATAATGCTTTGCATGACGCATCTTATTATTCAATATGTAACTCCAGCCGTACTTATTCCATGCAAACTGTAGAGTCAGAGTTTTTGTGGGGAATTGTCATATACTATGCAGTGGCTGACTGTGATTTTGTTTCTGAGATGAGCTCTGACATCAGTAGCATGTATCAATTCAGTAAATAAAAATGTCGAAATGATAAAATTACAGTGATGATCTGAAGTACTAACAGCAGTATTAAAATGTAAAGAGCAAAAACAGATTTCATGTTTGGAGAAGTAATTGTTTGTTATAAGCTAATCAGAATTTGTGCAGGCAGCTGGTTGTACAGACAACATCATTCCAACAAAATGCGATACCTATAAACGGTATTTTATTTCCTAAAGTTCCCAGAGACCAGCAAACAACATAAATGTCATATTAATGTTGACATGGCATTGTACCAATATTAATGTGACTCTTGGAATATGGAATGTAAACAGAAGTTTCAAATAGAAACGTTCTAATCTTGATTTATTTTTTTTTCCTTTTAAAATCAACAATGGAATATAAGGAAATTCCATCTTGAGGTTCTTGTAACAAAACCGCGAGAGTGGAGCTTGAGTGCTTTATGTCACCCTAATCCTTTGATGAAATCATAGCCTTGTATTACGTGGTTGCTTATCTGTCATTCTTCTAATGTATCAATTTAAAGGTTTACAGAGTTAGATTAGGTTGAATCTGTGTTGTGTTCAACTGTAAAGGGTCAACACAAATCTGTCGGCATTTTGCACACTTAATATGTATTATTATAATACAACATGTTACTTTTATGGTAATTTTTTTTACACATATAACTACCTCCATGAATTTGATGAGATGCAGCAACATGAAAAGTGTATTGTACAAAGCAAGGTTAAAAACTTTGAAGCATTAGGTCATGGCGTTCTCTTGTGTGTCAATGCTTGCATATGAAGTCATCATGTTCCATTGCCACAATTTCCTTCTACAGTGTTAAAAAGATGGCTTTCAGATGAGTCACTGAAAGACTTTGACAAGGCTGCATAATTGTGATAGAAGTGAAAGGGAGGCTGAAACCTTCCATCCTTTCCCCAGTTACTGCTAAATTTCTGCCTGGTAGAACTTGAAAATGTATTTGTAATTTAGAAAATTAAAAACATCTACAGTCTGTGAAATATGATTGACAGTTTGGGGTTTAACAGAAGATACTCTGGGTATTTTCTTGGCAGCCTTCAGATACTTTGGGCCCTATTCTGCCTCCATCTTTGTCAACGTTAGTACGTCATGGCTCCTCTGAACTGGCAAGGATGTTAAAACAGCTATTCCTTTAATGATATGCACTCTGGTCTCTAGATGGTGTGCATCTAAAACATTTGCTCCTATAGAAATTGCCAAGAGCCTTTAATTGACTTTGCTGGGAGAAGTATCAGGGTCCCTACTCTAGGTATGTGCCTATTGTTCAAAGAACATGGGCAAGTTTCCAAGAAAAATTAAGCTGGCTTTTGAAAAGTAGCCAGCTTCAACAAGCCACCTTTCAAGAGGGAAGAAAGAAAGATTTTTCCAAAAACCAAAGGAAGAAAGTGGCAGTTGAACCTAAGCAGATCACATTTATATACGAATCCCGATTTATGAACACCTTTCAGCAAACCTAGTACCATTATCCTGGTGCAAATTAATACACAATCATCAGTTGAGCTAATTTTGCCATTTTAAGTATTTCAGTTAAAAATTAGAAGAAGTCATTAACCATTTGACTTCCTGCACCACTGTAAAATGACTGTTATATGCGAAACAATGTTCACTCTAAAAAGTAAAAATGTGTTGGAAAACAAACATTTTAATGAAAACCATGGCCTAAGTGTTTGCCAGCAGTAGTCGTTTTTAGAAAAGAGAATAAGCAAATTAGTATTCAGAGGCCATAGTAAACTCAGCTAATACTTTGCACTTAAATCACACCTTTTTGCCTGAGGGCCTCGAAGCACTTGACGTGGTACCAGCTAAGCCTCGTGAGCCTGTGAGGTAGGCAGAGTTCACTGACCCTGCGGTTTGTCCAGGCCCATTGGAAAAAAGCAAAGGCTAAGAGTCTGCAGACTAATTTATTAACCAGTTGCTTTCTTAAAGTTACTGGAGCAAGCTTAATAGTTAACCAACGTATTCCATGTTTATACTCTGAAATTGTTCTTCTGGTGCATTCAATTTGTTTAAGTAAGAGAGAAACTACTCTGCAGCCCTGCAGACACTCTTGGATTAGCAGTGCCAAAACCAAGTTTTCAGTCATACGAGTACTGCCAGCAGTGGTTTTAGAAACAGTTATGTTAATTAAAAATTTGTTTTTCAAATACATTTTGCAGTGCTTTTCCCAGCACAATTGTTCAAATTATTGTGCTGAGAAAGCAAATAGCACTCCTAATCTGTTGTCCTACCCACAGTTTACAATTCTCCTTGCTCTTCTGAAGAAAACTGTACAGTATTAGAGAGAAAAGTTCTATTTTTTACGAAATTCTTTAAAAAGAAAGAAGGTATATATCTAAAATGTTCCCCCAGCGTAAGTAAAGTGCATCGTTACTGCATGAGAGGCATGCAGCGGACCCACCGAAAGCCAAGCTGGTGCTAGAAGAAAACGGGACTATCAGACTTCTTTTATAGCGGTGCTCCAAACCTTGATTTCAGATACATGAGTGTAAATCTGGCTTAACTCCCCTGACCTCCCAAGGATCTGAGAGAGATGGGAATGGGTCGTTAACTCCATTGAAGCTCAGTTCTGAGCTGAGGGTTTCCGTGTTCCTCCCCCCGCCCCGAGACACTAAATGCAGAGAAGGAGCCGAAGGCCACGCGCGCGCCCCTGGCTCTGGAAGGGCAGCCGGGGCCGAATCCCTGCTGAAACGCACAGCCACCCAGCCGGGATGCCGTGACCGCCGCCACGTGTGCCCCGCCTCTTCCATGTGGTGCACTGCCCTCGTGCTGTAGAGTGGCTAGAGCCACTCAAAGGATACCCACCCAGAAGTATGAAAGGGCCCTTGGAGTAATTGGCACAGATGTTACTTTTATATGTGGAGGAGATTTAAGTTTAAAGGGATCATAATTCTGCAGGTAATTTTCTGTGAGTGACTGAATGTGGCTGTTGCATTAGGTTTAAATGAGTTAATAAATGCAAGTGGGACTTACTGTATGTTAGAAGGGAGTTTTGCAGCCAAGACTGCCTTGTATAAATGTGTTTGCACTGAAAAAAAAATTAAAAAATTACTTGGTCTCTGGTTGCTGTAAAGGTCATCCAAGATGGATGTTCTGTTTATATTGTATAGTATTTCATATGAAATAATTGCAGTTCATGAAATGTCTTCCCTAACGTTACTGATTTATAACAGCACATTTGTAACATGGTTTTTATTGTGTCAGTGTACCATATTGTAAATGATGATTACTTGTCATGCTTAGTATAATAATTTAAAGGAAAAAAAGGACAGGGATTTTTGTAAGTCTATATTTGAAAGTCCCTCCATATGGTAATATTGTGTTCATGTTGTTTATGTAGTGTTGTGTGAAATATCCATTTTGGATTGTGTTACTTTTTAAGATATTAAATAACATTTGGTTATATGTTCTAAGTGGATTCTTTGCACTCATCGGTGGTTTTTAGAGAATATACTTATATTTCCATTTAACATGCTGTTTCTCTCCCTCATATAGGAAACCTTGCACAACAAATCAGAAATCTCAGAAAAACAAGGGTCATAACAACTTGCTGTGTTCCCCTATGCTTCACAAAGGCTCTCGGGGCCATTAAGTGCAAGGGAGAAAATTCACCAATTCTGAAACATCCTGGTTTGGACTGGACATGGAGATGACAGGTGCAGGGGGAGTGTGATATCCACAGAATGCATGAGTGCCCAGCTGAGATGCGCCCAGCTCTAGGAAATGTAAAATCTATTGTTGCCAGGAGCCACAGGTGTCAGGTCCCTCTTTTCCTCTCCTCTCCATCCTCAGGAGCCAGAGAAAGACCTGGTGCACACACCCAAAAGAAAAAGCTCTAGTAAGGAGGTTTTTTCACAGTCTTCAAAAAAGCTGATGGGAAAGGCCTAAGCATGCAGGTGCCATTTTCCCACCCTCTACCACCACCTGAAAGGTTTTGAGGAGTTGTGCCATGAGAACTGCTATTTGCCATAAATACTCAGCTATTAGTATTTACAAATGTACAAGATTAAAAAAAAAAGTAGCATCTATTGGAAGTAGGTGCTGTCATAAGCTCCTTCTCTTGTCACCTGCTAGTGGTGGCACATACTGTTACCATGCAATTTGTAGTCTTTGCTGGTTCCCCTTCATCCATCTGCTTCCTTTGTAATCCATCTCTGTGAAATGGTGTGGTTTGAATTACAGGGGGGGGAAAAAGCCAAAGCCAGGCAGGGTTTGATTGGGACTTTATGTTAGCACTATGTCCTAGTGCCTTGCACAGGCAAAGTCAGTTTTGGGAACACCAAACAGGTCAGAATCATTTTCAGAGCCTTTTCTGTATTGCTGGAGAAGTTTTCAAGCACCATTTCCCTCTCACAGAGATCTTTGTTTCTGTCCTGATGGTGTGCTTGTATTTTAGACAATAGATTAGGCTGATCACTGCCTAGAGAAACTGCTGTTGTCCAAAATCATCATACTTTGCACTTAAAACTTTCTTGAAAACCTGGCTTGAATTCTCTTTATACCTACTCTGCTGACAGGTAAACCAAAGATCTTCAGCAAATGACATCTTTCTGGTGAAACATGGCCCATGACATACAGAAAATGTCTAGGGCTGTTGCTTGGCTGAACTAGTACTCTCTAGATTATGCCTTTCTGCTCATATCACTGAGTAAATTTCTATCCCTCTGTGTCTACAGATACCTTACATCTGTAAGATAATATTTTTGAAAGATCTTCTCTCCAGATTTTTCTTTCATCACCCTCTCAACTGTTTCTTTAGTCTGTTCTTCTCAGAAATTATTTTCTATTACGTCCTTCTTCTACTGAATCCCTCCTTTTCTGCTCCTTTTTGACATTTATTCTCCTTTTTACATGTTTTACATATTCCCTCTTTACATGTTACTTGACATGGGATGTTCTCTGCCCCTTTTCTCATCCTCCCTTCTCACAATGTTATCCTAATCCTGTAGTGTCTTTTTCACTCTCCTTGCTCATCAGAAGGACCTCAGAGAAGAAAAGGTGGTCAGCTGCTTCAGGATAGGTGCTCCTGTCAGCACTTGCCTTTGAGCCACACTGTTGCAATTTTTTCAAAGTTTAGGAATGTAAATATGCACCCATTTTTCAGTCCTTTCTGTTATCTTTCTCCTTTTGACTGCTGCTCCTGGGTTTTTTTGACTATGTACTTGACTATGTATTTTTCTGTGCAGCATCTCTGTGCTTTGAGGGCGCAAAGAGGATACCCATAACCCTAAACAGCACTGGAACTACAGGTCACATTTGTCTTCCTCAGGGCACCAAACAAGAAGGCCCCAGGTAAATGCTTAGGAAGGCAATTCCTCCAGCTGTGCTTTGCAGAATGGCTATGAGAAAAACACCCTTTACTTACCGGCCTTTCCTAAACTGCAGGAGAGAGCCTGTGGCTCTGACACTCCCATTCACTGTAGCTGCTATACGAAGGCAAAAGGGTTTTGTAGCAGTAATAGATGCTGGGACTTCAATAGCTGCCTGTGTTTTTGTGTGGAGATGGCTGAGCTTGCATTTATAAGTAATTTCCTTCTATGCCTGTAGGTCCTCATGTTTAGCAAAGTATTTTTAGCCCAACTCACAGAAGTGATGAATAGGGACTGGGAATGGGAAATCCCAAGTACTTTTTTTTAACATCTTTTTTTTTTTTTTTATCCTCCATCCTAATAAGCACATCAAACTTAGCCCTGTTCTGGCAGCTATGTGAAAGTAAGCAAACACAGTAAATAAATCTACCAGCATGTTTGTGCATACACTGAAGTAATGTGCCCTGCTTGCTCAGGAGTGCAAACCTCTGGGCTAGATGAGCTTTAGGATTGTGGGCAGTGACTGGGATAAGGACAGCAGAGAGGGGCACTTGTCTTTCTGGCTATGGCAGGTGAATGCTGCCTTTGCCTCCACAGTGAGCCCCCCTCTTCCCTCGGCACTGCTGTTCCTTGCAGCTGGTTGCCCAGTAGCCTTGAACCAAACCCCAGTCTCAGCTTCCTCCCTGATGAGCTGTGGGACCCCAGCCTGTTGCTGCTGCTCACCCCCAGCATGGGGAGGCCATGGTGGGGGAGAGGCTCTTCTCTGTCCTGTTTAGTGTGTGCCTTTGGCTCAGGCCCAAAATGAACCTGCCAGAAAAGTTCATTTTAGCATCCAGCTGCAGCAGGTTAACGTGCCTCTGTGGGACACAAGTTGGTGATGAATTTCAGATACTTGTAACTGGTCCAGCTGTAACCCTCATCTAAGGCATGACCCTGGCAGAGCTTCTCAGTAAAACAGTGATCACCTTTTTTTCCTCTCTTTTTTTGTTTTTTTAGCCTAGACAATGCAGTATGTTTTTTCCTTTTCTTCTAAAGGAGTGCTGGAACTTCCCAAGGAACTTTGGGTTGAGGCAGAGGTCAGATGAAATCTGTGGCAGAAGCATCAGGGGAGGCACCATGAGGAGGAGAGGCACAGAAGCCACTTTGTCCATCATGGTGAAAGCACAAAGACCACCCTGGTGACCAGCCCAAGGAACAGAGATGCCAAGTCCACAGAGGGACCCTGATTGGAGCCCTGGACATTTGCCTTGCTCCATGAAAGAGAAGGACACATCCGGCCCACAAAGTAGAAGAGGAAACCCAAAAAGCTCCTCAGCTCTACTGTTGTTCTGCTGTCCCTTGGCTCCCTGGGAGCCCTCCCTGGCAGCATGGGCTGTACTAAGTTTCCCATCTTCTCCCCCTGCTTCTGAAGAAAGTAATTTTATCTTCTAACCATAGTGTTTTATTTGTAAGTACTCACCCGTGGACCCTGGAGATTTGTTAGTAATTCATGATGAAGAAACTCAAGAGTCCTCAGACCTAAGGCAGACAATATATTTATTGCTCCTCCTTAAAGGTAGACTCTTTGCCTTTATGGTTTTATTATTATCTATAGCTCAGTATGAAGAGACAGTATCTCTCATGCTTTGCTGTTAGACAGCAGATAAGTTTCACCAAATCACAGTTTGTATAAGAAAGAAGTGAGAAGTCCACTTATTTTTGCAGACTGAAGGAAAAAAATATTCCCAGAAAACTAAACTTACAGTAAACAGGTTTTAAAGACTTTCACTGCACTTAAAACTTTTGCCTGGAGATGAGTGGACTTTCCTTGATCCAGAAACTAGTAGAAGACTATGGCCTTAAAATATTGAGATCATTGCGTATTTCAGAACTGTTTCTAAAAATTAGATGCTTGGAATTTTGTTGAGGAGGAAGGTGTGTTTTTTTGACACTGGGTTAGTAGCAGGCCATCAGGTCCAGTCAGTTGAGACTGCCAGCTTCAGTCTCAAGACAGAGCAGAGCAACTGAGTTAGTCCCACATCAGGCTAAAAACAAAGGCTGTTGGCATTTATTTTTTGGTAAAAACAAAAGAATATAACCTCTGGACTATACTGAATGCAGTGTGTGAATTCTGTGTCTCATGGCTGCTGCCTTGTGCCGTGGGTAATGCAGACAGTGGTACAACCCTGGCGTGGGTCTCCATGAACACACTGGTCAGCAGGCAAACAGATTCAGATTTCTTCCAAATTGGGATCTCTGCAATTCAAGGGGAAGAGAAGGAGGGAGGGTACCTTTCCCCAAAAGGAGAACAAGGAAATTGGAGTATCAGGGCTTAAAAACTTGAGAGATTTCATCAAAACAAAGAGGAAAACTCATAGGCAGTGGAATGTGAGACTGTATTTCAGTGGAAGGAAGTCGTGGTTGGGACCAGCAGTTGGGGAAGATAGATGTCAATTCAAGACAGAAGAAAAAAACCTTTACATTATATGGTGGCCAAAAGCCAGCTGAGTCAGGGAACTACATGTGTCTGCCTCTGTGGTTTATACAGACCTGAAATAAATAGCAACTGATCCTGGAACATTCTGACACGTCTCTAGTAGTCCTGTAAGGATGTGGTGTCCCTGAGCAATGTCCAGCCAGGAGGCAGGGGGCAGTGCAGCCACTGAGGGCAGCAGGGGCTGGCTTCCCTGGAGATGCCTCATCCGCAGGTGAAGTTGGGTCCTAGTAAAAGCCCTGTGAGAAGGGAGGGAGATCCTGGCTGGGGCCACCTGGCAGTGCTGCCACGGGGGCTCCTCCTCTCTGCTGCCCAAGTGTAATGGCCCTCCTTACTCCTGGTTAACTCTTGCTCTGAAGAACAACTTGCCATGCTTCACCCAGTAGGTGGGAACGAGGCACATCATACAAAACTAGTAAGGTGCTCGGCACTCCTGGAGGTATTTCCCACTGCTCAGGCAGTCCCCTAAAACACAGGTGGTAATTGCTTGTCTCAACCCATCAGCCTTTCCCCTTCCTGTGTGCTCAGGTGGTTTCTGCTCCTGAAGGTTTTGGTCATCCTCAAGGCTCCCATATTTTATTCCAGGCTTGGAATAAAACCTCCCTTTCCCCCCTCCATTCCTATCATACAGACAATGGCTTGCAGTTTGTGCCCTTGCAAAGGCTGCAGAACACTTCCAAGTTTGTTTTGTGTCCTAAAAAACACATCTCCTCTCTCCAGCATGAGAAGGTCTGTGATTCATCCCAGATACTTGTGCATGGCAGCAGTCTCCAGACACAACAGATTACAGAAGAGAGATGGATGAGCAACCAATAATTACTTCTCTTCTTACCACTTCTCAGAGGCAGGGAAGTTTTTGTACTGGCTCTGTTTGCCACACTGGCATATGAAAGCTTTTAAACATCACTAGGAGGTGTCTCCATTTCTAATTGTGATTGTCATGGGGGACTGGAAGGGGGATGCAGAACAGTTTCAGATTATTATGTAAGATTCATCTTACATCTTCTGTTTGGTTACCTACTGCCAGTTCCAAATTAGCCCAATCCTGTCCATTCAAACAGAAGAAAAGCACTGGCAGAGACTGTCTCAGCCCTGTGGCTGCTCTGTGTGTGCTCAGTAGAGCCTCAGGCTGCATTTGTGGCTCTCTCTGGTAACCTCCTTTCTCCCACCCTTCAGGGATTTTTGGCAAGGACTGCTTTTTCAGGCTCAGTTTGTTACCAGCCAGCTGGGGCCTTCCTCCCTTGCCGAGGCCCTGGATTCTGAGCTCATTATAAAATGATTTATTCAGTCTTAGGATGTGTTTTTTATATGAAAGTTGTTAGGTCAAAGAGGGTCTCCTGCTGCAATGACTATATCTGTCCTCAGGTACAGAAGTACTGTGAGTGGCTATTTCCCACACTGAAGCTGCCTGCCTGCCTTGTTTTTTTGGCTTTCTGGCCAGGATGGCACCGTTAAGGCTGTCATGACCCACGCTGGTGACAAGCAGCAAGGCTGGTGGTACAGGGTGAACACAGAAAAAGCTTTTACACAGAGAAATTCCTGTGCTTCATCAACACTATGCTGAAAATAGGGCCAATGAAAATAAGATTTTTTTCAAGAAAGAAGTGGTTTAAATACTGAGTGTCACAGAGACAGGCAAGCAGCTGAGCAGCTCTTCACTAGAGGTCTTTTTGTTTAGAGGCTGAAAGTGGTAAAGACTTTGTCCACTCTGCCATGTTACCAGCAGCCTCAAGTGAAATGCTCAGCTTCCTGGAAGGATGCCAAAGCTTAATGTTAGTGGGAACAATCCTTTTCTATGGACAAGGAGGAAAACCCCCAAAAAAGTCATCTATAGTGATCTGTGCTGCCAGCTTTTTCTGAGTAGTCCATACAATTCACAAGAGGAAAGAGAATTGTTTCAACAAATTACCTTGGAAGAACAGACTTTGCAGAGGCAAAGGGGACCCAGTCCCCCGGCCTGCAGTTTGGTAGAAAGTAGTTTCTACAAAATACTGTCCCGGTGATACCTCACACCCGCTGGATGTGTGGAGAGAGGCAGGGTAGGAGTAAATGTGGGAGGAAAACACTGAGAAGTTGTGATGACAATCATGGTGGCATCCTTTTCCAAATGGGATGAGGAGCTCTGGCTTGTACTGATTCATAGTTTGTTTGCGTGGCACTATTTATAAATCTGCTCACACTTCCTAAATGGTAACCCTAACGGCAAATTACTAATCCCTCATAATTTGTCATGTATCTGAATTATTTTATGTATTTTCAGTGGGAAAAAAAAACCTATTTTCTTGACTGATTCAGAACAGTGAGTACTGAAGATGGTGGACTGATCAGGAACAATGAGGTACTGTATGTGAAACCTGGCTGGATATTGCCTTTGGACTGAAGCAGACCTGGCTCTCATTGAAGCTGCTTTGAGAAAATTCACCCTTGATCTCAGCTACTTGTGTTTTCCATCACAGGGCATCGCAGACATTTTCAAAGGTACCCAGGCCATCTGCTTCAGATATCCCCAAATGCAGCTGTCCCCTTGGCACCAAGGGAAGCCTTGTGAGACACAGAGCAGCAGCTCCTGCAGCTTTTGGGGTCCTTCAGTGAGGGCTTCATCTGGAGCCTGTCTGCAGCAGGTGTGGGGCAGCTGTTGAGGGCCGTGAGGTCACATGGCTGTCACTGCTTAGTCAATCCCACATGACAAGGCACTTCACCTGCCATGAGGCAACCCCCTGTGGGAGAGCAGGTCATGTTTCAATCGCCTCAACTCCTACACCACTAATTCCTCCATCCTTCTCTATATTCATTTCCTAAGCTGCTCTAGCTGTCACATTTGCACAATTACCAGCTGGTTTCCCATTTTTAATTGCCCTCAGAGGGCTTCTTCAAGAGCCACACCTGCTTTTGTGTGGATCTTAATTTGTCTCTGTCCAAACTGAAGCAGCGAGCATTTAAAATTCAGCCTCTATGAGTGTGTTGTATTTCTTCAAATGCGTGATTAATTGCTAGGCCTTTACAGGCTGCATTCTGCTATTTCTGCATAGAACAGAGTCTGTCTTTTGCTGGAAAGGTCCCCACATCACAGATATGAAATATCATCTTGTCAGGGGGACTTGGGTTTGTTCATCCCATTAGTTCTTGCAGAAAGAGGTAAGAAACACAGAAAGCTCAGGGCTCTTTCAAGTTTAATTCTGTTTAGAGGGGGGAAATAGTTACTTTTTCCTTGTCAAACTGTTTTTAGAAGGAAACTTTTGAGATTAGGGCAGGAGGGGACATTCCAGGTCATTTCACCCAGTCCCTGCAGCAGTGTAAGCAAGTTTCATAATCTAGCTCACAAACTACTTGAACTTCACCTTAAAAAGCACTGTGTTTGGGGTTGGGGTTTTCTTGTCTGCTTTCACAGCTGCTATGGAAAGGCTGCTTTAATATCTTAGTTTTAGGTCCAAAATTATTTCCATGTTATATCCATACTTGGAGAAGACCTCTATGGTTGGGCAAGGGGTACTTTCATTCTCTCTTACAGCATCTTCCCAGCTGAGACATGTGAGGTGTGGGATGTGGCCAGCAGGGTTATGCCTCTCCTGCCCCACATGAGTTACCCCTCTCACACACAGATACTTGTGGACAATTAATGAGCTGTAAGCTGAAAACCACCTTGCTGCCTACTCTGGCAAACAGAAACAAAACCTTGAACCTCAAAGCTCCATCGGTATGGAAGACATGGAAAGAGTATCAAGGGAGAGTGAGATTTACAGATGGATGGATGGATACATAGGCAGGAAAAAATAATAATTTTTTAAAAATTAATTTTGAATTTGTCAGAACCTCCATCTGCCCAGGGGCCATGTAGAGGGTGGGAGCCACCTCTCAAAAATCAGAAGCATGCCCCTCCTGAGTCACTTTGTATGGTCATGGCCTGCAGGGGTAGAACTAACCTGAACAGAGGAGCACATAACAGTGAATGCCAATGCACTGGTTGTTTTAGCAATGTAGGATGAGCACGTCGGACCCCTGAAGAAAGGCTAAAACAGCCTGTTCTGGACACATGGCTGAGTTACATACATTGACATAGCCAGGAGCCCTTGCACAGAGGGAGCCTGGTGTGAGCAGCAGGTCAGCTGGGTGGTCGGCAGGGATTGTGGGGGATCCCCTGCCAGCCCTACCGGTGCTCTGTGGCCTTTGCAACCACCGGTGTCACCTCAGCCTCCCTTTGTCTATCTGGCAGGGAAGCAATGCCAGTGTCTCCAGCCAATTTTGAGGCTTAGTTAATATTCACCAAACAGTGTATGTAAGTGCTGAGTAATGTTTTAGCATATTATTAATTTCTTGAGAACAACAGAAGGCTGCTCAAGAGCTGTCAGTGCCCACTCCCGCAACCACAGAAAATTGGTCATGTGGGAGGTGCCCACGTAGTCCCAGAAGAGGATGCTGACGTTTTGGGGCTGGCTGCCTGCCATGCCTAGGTGAGGGACACAGGAACATCTCCTGTGCACACATCGGTGCCCCTTGGTCCCAAAGACTGCTACAATCCTGATATTAAAATTACTCGTTTACTGCAACTAAGAGAGGAACAAAATGAGCTTCCCAAGGCTCAGTTAGGCCCTGATCTGTGCTGGTGTGGGAGGTGGGCCCTGCATCTTCCCCACCTCAGCCCTCCTCACCATTTCTCTGCTGGGTGTGACTGCTTTATTCGGTGCCCCTGCACTGGCAAAGGCTCAGAGCACCCCGTGTGGCACTGGCAGCCCTGACCCAAGGATGCTGTGTTCAGCAACTGAGCAGGAATAACAAAGCAAGAGCTGCATCACTCCCCCCTGCTGCCCTCTGCTCCCCGCTTTTATGTATGTATTCTGTTTCCCACCGGTGGGATCAGCTTTAATGACAACACAGGCAGCTCCAGGTGCAGCCCAGGCCCTCGGAGTGGGGAGTACACCCAGCTAGTTCCTGTCACGGGTCATTAAGGGCCACGCACACACGTGGCTCTTGCTAAGCCCACTCACCCTCCCGCGGGAACGGGGGCAGGAGCAGGCGGGATGTTTGCTCTGGTTGCTGCATGGAGGCAGCAGGTCTGGGTACCGTGCGAGGAGGAATCAGCCACAGAGCAAGGGATGAGGGAGAGTTAAAGGGGAGAAAGAGGAAAAGCTGCGATGAGAGACACAGAATGAAGGGAAAGTCCCGATCCTTTACTACCCTTATTCCTTTCCCCAGACGCCGCAGTTTGCGGGGCGGCCGGCAGGGGGCGCGGGGTCCCGCTGGGAGGGAGTGCGGGATCCGCCGCCAGCCCCGCCCGCATCCCGACCCCGCCCGCATCCCGGCTCCTATCGCATCCCGGTCCCTATCGCATCCCGGCCCCGCCCCCATCGCGGCCCCGCCCGTATCCCGGTCCCACTCCCATCCCGGCCCCTATCGCATCCCGGTCCCGCTCCCATCCCAGTGCCGGCAAAGCCGCCCCTCGGGGGCTGCCCCCTCGCAGCCTACCCTTGCAGCCCGTCCGACACCGAAAATGGGCCGTAGAAGCAGCGTGTGAGGAGATGGGTGTCCAGTTTGGGGCTCCTCCGTACCAGAGACAGGGAGCGCCAGGGGCGCTGCCAGTGCAGGGCAGCAAAGCTGATCGAGGAACTGGAGCATCTCTGTTAGGAGGGAAGGCCGAGGGCACTGCGCCTGTTCAGCCTTGAGAAGGGACGACTGAGAGGGGCTTCATCAGTGTCTGTCAGTATCTGAAGGGAAGATGGTAAGAGGATGGAGTCAGGCTCTTCTTGGTGGTGCCAAGCAATAGGGCGAGAGCAACGGGCAGAAACTGATGTACAGGGAGTTCCATCTGAATATGAGGAAGAGCTTCTTTACTGTGTGGGTGACTGGCACTAGAACAGGCTGCCCAGCCGGGACAGCAGCACTGGCCTTGGTGTGCTGGCACAGCTGCCAACGCATTCCCCACAGCCTGGGTGGTTCATGGTGGTTTCCTGATGAAATTGGGCTGGCAGCGTGGAATCGGTATCATGGATACAGATCTGCCAGATTTGGGATAACATCATACTGGTTTGCAAGTCCACAGTGACTTCCATGTGTTTGAAATGTTATCAGAATAATCAACAGAGCTGTAAACATCTGTATAAAGCTTGAGGATTACAGTGTCCATTCAACTGTAATTCTGAAATGTTCTTATTTTTGGGTACTGCCCAATAACCTTCCCTTCCCTTAACTATGTTTCAATACCTAAACAAAAAATCTTTTTCCACGTAGATGAAAGCTGTCTTTCAGAACAGTTGTTAAAGACTCCTTATGCTAAAATGGAGGGGTTTAAGTTTTTCCCTTTGTTAGATCACATTTTCTTAAAAAATTCCTGTTAGATTTGCTGCCGTCTGCCCCCTCTGCCACAGCCCTGCGGGGAAATGGAGGCGGGGAAATGTTACATGGGGCTTTCTAATGCCTTTCAATTCTCAGTGCCCCAAGTTCATTTGGTCTGCATCTCCCCCGAAGTGTGGGGTTTAACATCTGACAGGTGTTTTGACTTAGCTATTAGGAGACAAGGAAGGTGACCAACACCACAAAATCTTTTCATTCACCCCTTAGTTGTGAAGAGCTCAGGCTCAGGTCAGTGTCTGGGCTGATGGGGAAGTGTCTCCATGAGGCTGCAGTCTGTGGGGTGCTGGAGGCAGGTAACGTGAGCTGCATCTGCTCAGCCTTGGCCAGCCGTGCCATTTACATGGTCACCAAGCTCACTGATAAAAAGGCTTGGTTTATTAGCTGTGAAATTGCCATTTTTGGCACTGTTATGGGGAGCTGACCGAGGCTGATTCCCATGCTGTCCCATGTTCATGGAACATGAGGGGAGCATCTCAGGCAGACCTTGGCAGTACTACTGGTTCAAAGGGAATCCTGCTGTGAATTAAAGCACTCATTGGCACACCTGAACTGATTCTCCTCAGCACCTACTCCCTGCCCTTGTGGTCAGTTAGCATAAGGAAAACAAGATAAATTCCACTGAGTAGGTTTAAAGACTTATTTCTATTAAATTAGTCTCTTCCCTGGACATTGTTGGTTTGTGAAACTTAAAGGAGAATAGGGCCCCTTGTCCTGGAGGCCCATAGTGTCGGTTTTTGAGGTCTTGTTGCTATTTGCACCATCCCCCACTGTGAAGTGGGAGCTCTGGAAAGCCTGAACAAGGCATTTGATTTCTGTGCAGGCAGCTGATGTGATGGTAACACAGTGGGCTTGGAGAAGTGGGTCTGGAGAGAGCATTCAGGGCTCACCTCTCTTAGAAGAGCAAAACATTTTGTGTCCACTGGCTAGCGTGAATTCCATGTCGTTGGATGGATGTTCAAAAGATTAAATATTGAAGTAGATCTGGAAAAAAGGACTGCGTATACAACCTACAGTATCTTGTGTGATGTATTTAATGTCCCTAATTTACATGCTGACAACTTCGCCATTTCTAAACAATGTTTACATTCACCTTCCTGATAATTAATCAGCACAAGCTTCAAACACTGTTTATCACACGTTGATGCAGCAAAGACAAGAAAGGCAAAGTGTTACAGGGCAGATTTTGGGTTGTTTTGTTTGTGGGTTTTTTTCCAAAAAGTCTTACAGTATTTACAAAAAGATGCATTTTTTTCCTAACACCATTCTTAGGATTATTCACTCATTCACAATCAGTCATTCTATAAAAACATCATTCAGAAAGAGGTTTTAAAATACACCCACTTCCATTGCATAGTATAGAGAAAAATAGGAGAGTTAAGACACTTGATTTTTGAATGAGAACGTGAAATGATTCAGAGGTACAACATTTCTGAGAAGAAAGATGCACTTTTCAAAAAATAATGAGCTGTAGTTCTCCTGAAGCTAATGAGCTCCTCCAAGGTCTGCTATCAAATTTCCCTTTTGCAGACCAAGTACCTTTTACCATACACACAATGCTTGCATTAAGGTCAAACAAATCATATTGCAATTAGAAGATTTACTCTTCAGTATTTTCATGTGGACACTGACAAAAATGAGTTGCACAAAGTATTCCCAAGGATCAAGGTTGGTTTCATGTGTCATGGCCCATCTGTGGAACAACTCAATGGACCCAATCTGTTATTTCCAATTTCTGTTTGTGTAACTGAGCAGCTGAATATACCCCCACACCTTCAGAAATTTTTCTTCTGTAAGATGACCCGGAGTTCTGTTCACTGGTAAGAGTTAAAATGGCAGGCTATGGAGGGATTAGCAGGCACTGATGGCATCTATCGTGTTGATTTTCAAACAAAACTTGGTAATATGGGTACCTTGCATGCTGAAATTTTTTTTTACTTTAAAAATGTGCTCCAGTGATTTCATTGAACGTGGTCCATTAAAGAGCAACAGGGAACTCTGAACAATAGGTGCTTGTTTTACAGCTACTGCAAATGCTTCGAAAGCACTAAATTGCCTTTTATACTCAACAGTCTAATAACAAAGACTGATTTTCTCCCTTTTTTTTTCCCAATTGATTTGATGGTTCACTTGAGCTTTAAAAACACATTACATAAATCTTTACAGCTATTACAGAAGTCTTTTGTCAAGTTTAATTTGGTGTTTGGTTTTTTTTCCACAGTGTAATCATTCACCCTTAAATGCACTGTACCACACATACCTGGATCATGCCTGACTCTGGATCCATAAGAATAGCAAGGCCTAGAGGTTTGTTTCACCTGGGGAGGGACCTAAATCCTTCCAAAAGCAGTCTGTCACTGAAAGCTCCCAGTCCAGAGGTATATCAGATAAAGCACTAAGCACTCAAAAAGGCATCTCCAGCAACAGTTCTATCCTCTTCTGCTATTTAATTTAACTTTACTGTTACAACCTTGTTTGTGCTTGATAGCCTGTGGTGGAAATAATTGCTAGGATTAACTGGGAGGGTGGGAGATCTATCACTGTAGACCTCTCTGCTACAGAATAAAGAGGAATGTGCTGGTCACCCTGCAGAGGTGGAGAGAGAAAGAGCTGGTAGAAAAGCAGTTAGTGTTGAAAAACCTTCAGAAACACAGTTGGATACAAACGACCAAAACCTGAGCAGATGATAGTATTTTCACCAGGAAAAACAAAGAGGCTATTAAATTCCAGGCTTACTCATCCTACTTTCTCCTGACCCTTGTGTGTCCAGATGCCTCTTCATTTTTCCACTGGAAGATTTCTGTTGCTCTCCCCTTTATCAGCCCTCCCCACTGCTGTGGTCCATGAGGAAAGCCTGGCCCTGCAAGTGTTCAGGGCCAGGACTCACACTGGGGAGAATGAGGGAAATACTCAGAGAAGTAGGATGCTCTCAGTGCTCTCCTGCCAACCCACCTCCCTTGGCACTACAGTCACTCAGCAAAGCTCTTGGCTCTTTGAAGAATGGGTCAGTATAGACAGGGCTTGGCTGGCACTGTAAGGGGAAGATGGGGCTCTGCTGGTGATGTAGCTGGAGATGAAGGAGTGAATTAAGAACCCAGTTAAATGCAGAGGTCTGTCTCCACTTCTGAGCTTCTCAGTACCGGGAGCCCAGGTGAGCCCCTCGGTGAAAGATGCTGTGTGAGATATGTTTGATGCTCAGAGATCCCCATGTGCACCCACCAGAAAACACTGTGTATAGCTAGCCAGGATTCTGCTCTCATTGCCAGTGCTGTACATCTAGAGAAGTGACACCAACTTCCCTGGCTGTGTTTGGAGCATGTTGTTGTTTGGAGCATGTTACAACTGCTGTAAATACAGGATGGATCAGATTCACGGCTGGTGGAGCACAATAGAGGAGTGGGGGACAGCACTCTATTAATGAAGCTATTATTCAAATGAAGAACTTTAAAAAAAAACCAGAGAAGGATGGAGTTGCTGGTGACACTGACTGACATTGTTCAGGGATCACAGTAAGGAGATCTGCTTGGCGAACAGGGAAAGCACAGCTAGTGCCAGGGCCCAGCTGCTGCACGGGGGGAGCGGTGCCAAGGGGGCTGCGTTTTGGAGCATGCACTCCACCCTGGACCAGGAGCCATTGTTGGGCAGTGGCTGTATTCCTGCCAGCCTGCACATGATGTTGTAAACATCCACAGATCTGATGGGAGGTGCTCGGTAGTTGGATCGGAAATCTGCAGACAAAAGAGAGGAGTTGACATCACACAGCTTGGGGCTCAGCACTTGAAATATGGCGCTCAGCAGGGCAAGGGCTCCTGTGCCTTTCCTGGGACTTACCCAGCTGGCTGGGATGTGGCATGCTATACAATTTATAGCTATACAATAACATAGCTCAGCAAAAACATTTAAAACATTTTTATTCATTATTTTTACTTCTAGTCTGATTTTATTCTGAAAACTAAAAAAAACCCCAAATTTTTAGGTACCGGAGCTACTGGGTGTGCTTGGTAAATTTAATAGCCTGCCATAATTGTACTGTACATTCTGCTTTGCTTTCCCTCCTGTCTGCAGTTGCACCCTGGTGCTTTCCAGCTTTTAAAGGTCCGGATGAAGTGGAAACCAGGGGGTTTGTGTCTGCTCATCAGACACATGGGTGAGGTGTGCTGCAGCCTTCCCAAATAGAGTGCTCTGTGCTAGTGAGTCTGAATCCACCAACATAAGAAGAATTCAGGCATTTCAAACAGAATTAAAAATTTAGACTAAAATTTAGGAAAAATGAGCAAAGGGGCAGAGTTACTGTGCTGGGTCATCAGAGAGAGGCTCACTAAGTCCCTTCACATGTCTCTGCCCTGTTTCTCCAGCTATAAAACAGATACAGAACTAGAAACCTTCTGTAGTGACGAAATCCTGCCATCTATTTGTAATTTTTGAGTGTCACAGAGTGCCACAGCAGGGTCCTCGTGTGCCAGGGGCTACAGGGATGCAGGGCCAGGGACCATGGAGCTGCAGGGCAAGTGGAACACCAGGGATGGTGGCACTGTACCTGGTCCATATGCAACGAAGAAGCCTCTCATGTCCATGAGCTCGTTGTCGTAGCCATGCCAGCCATTCTGCCAGGCCTCCTTCTTCCCCGTCCCATTCTCCCAGAAGGGCAGCTTGTCCCTGCTCTGGGTGACAACAGCAGAGTGTGGTTAGTGCCTGCCTGCTGGGCTGTGCTGGGGTGCTGTGTCTCCGTGTGCTGTACCACCCCATCAGGCCCCCCCATGGTGCTGTTGGCTGCACAGGAGTTCATCCCCAGGAGGAGTGACTCCCAGATTAGCTGTCTCAGTGAGTAGTCATCTCTGAGCTGAGAGTGGAGGATAATTCATCTTAATTTCTGCCACGAGCCCAAAGTACCACAGCCATATGTGACAGGAGTAAGCAAGGTGGTGTCCCTCTCTCTCCCCACGCATGCTGGCAGTGCCGCTCTCCCACCCAGCACCACACACTCCCATGCATTCACTCATGTGTTGTTCTGCCCCACCTGCCTTTGACACCTCAGAAAAATAAGCCATTTTTGCTCCGTTTGACTAGTCAGCCTAAACAATACAAATATCATCCCTGCTATGTACTTGCTAATTATTATTTCTTCTCTCTACTTGTTTCAGCTTTAAAGCAGTTAGGTTTATTTCAGGGAACACTGGCTCTGACCTAAGACAGTCCTCTCTCCCTGACCTAGACCCCTCTGTTTTTGTTCCTTTCTCAGTGCTTTATTAATTTGTCATTATAAATTGTTTTCTTCCTTGCCCATATTGCACTTTAGTTGTACTTTTAAATTCCTTCCTTACTATCTCCTGCTTCATATTAATAACTCTTATCAATCTACCTACAAATCTGCCACATCTGTAAGAACAGCAGTCCCTAGGGGCAGATCAAAATGCTGGACTCACCCTGTTCACGAGTTTCTGCTGTCCCATGCTCCTTAGGGATGGCAGCAGATGTGGCACTCCAGACAGCCCCAAAACTATGGCAGGAATTTCACTTAGATCTCCATCAGACCCTTGACATTGATTTCTTTGATGGTTACAGAGAAGGAGCTACACAGTTCTCTACAGTGACCAGGTCTGAGCTTCACACCCGGACACAGAAACACACAAGTCATCCCAAAAGAGTTTCCCATATTCCCACCCTGGACAAGTGGTGCTGCAACCCCTGTAGACAGTGAAGCAGATTGTCTTTCCTTTCCAAACCATTTATTTTGTCTCATTTTTATCTTCCTCCTCCAGAAAGAAAATTGACTGCACTGGGGACAGCAGTAGGTATGACTAAAAGGTGTAGCTCTGCCAACTACTTTCCAGGGGAACCCCCGGAGTATCCCTTGTGTTTCTTCATATGCAATATTCAGCAGATGTACCAGGTAATTCCAGAGTACTACGGAATGGGTCAGGGTTGAAGGGACCACACTGGGTCATGTGGCCCAACCTCCCTGCTCAAGCGGGGTCATCCTAGAGCACACTGAAGTGTGTCTGGACAGTTCTTGAATATCTCCAGTGAGGGAGACCCCATAACCTCTAGGCAATCTCTCACAGATTAAATTAAACAATTTTAGCTGGCAAATTTCTTTTCTTGTCCCAATCTATTTCCTCCATCTATTTCTCTGACAGAGCTCAGAGCAAGCCAAAGAGAAAACAGACTCCTTCCCATCTTGCTACTATAGCACCTCTTTAGGCTGTGTCTGTGCCTGCTGTGATGCCTGGGGACTAACTGTGCTGCTCACCACCAGGCAAGCTGTACAGCATTTGCTGGCATCAGCTTCAGACAGATCAAGCCATGTCTGATTTGCAGTGGTTCTTTGGCAGTACCATGACATCAATGAAGCTGCACTCCTCCATCATCCTGTCAGATGTCCTGGACTCGGTGGCTTCCCCAGGAATGTCAAACGCAGGAGGTAGGTGAGCCTTTCCATAACCCACCCAGACACCAGGAGACAACTACTTGAAACTGTGCAGTCAAAGGCACAGTCATTTCCATCACTTTTGCTGCTAGCTGGGTCAGAAAACATCCTACTTGCTTTCACAACTGGAGCTGAAGTGAGAGCTCATGAAATGGAGTAGCTTGAGGGACTGGGCTGTGCAAACATTGCAGCACTGCCCTCCTAGAGCATCAGGCTCTGCCTTACAGCAAACCCCATAAAATCCTGGGGCTTCTTTGGGGCCAGGGCACTGGCAGCACCCTGATGTGCCCACTTGACAAGCCCACATGAGATGGAGGACTAAGCTGAGACATAATTTTTAATGCTCAGCCTAAACCTGGACTAGTGCTGCTCCTCAGAGATGAAACAGGCATGTCTGGGACTGCTGACAATGCACTTTTCCCTTCATTTGTGTTTAGAAAATGTACTGCAACTGCTCCCTAAATCTTGGGAAAGGACACTGCGATGGGTACAGAGTGAGCACACACACCTGAGGGCTAACACCAGTGTTGCACACAGGAGAGCAGCTGGGGGAAATTCTGCTCAAAGGATGGGGACCACTCACTCATGTGGAGGGAACAAGGCTTCGATACAGACAGAGGTGCGTGAAATGCCTCCTCATCCTGCTTTAACCCAAATGTAGATGGGCTTTAGTTCCTCAGTTTACCTACTTCAAAGATATAGAAGACCCCCAGCTCCTTGCTGCGGAAAACAACTTTCCAGGTACATCCCCTTTGTCTCTTTCAAAAAACAACAACCAAAATAATGCCCTTTTTTGAACAGTGTATAGGTATCCACTAGCCAACAGGGAGTTAAAACACCCCTTGAGCATGACAGGGAAAAGCCGAACATCCTATCTTCAGTGGTTTGGGCAGGAAGCATAATAGAAGGCTCAATTATTGCTTTAAAAATATGACAGGAAACTTTAATTTTCATATCCCATTCATGGATAATGAAAATGTACTGAAGAGAAGGAAAATCTGACAGTGTTAATGAGAGGACATTCTTGAAAATCAGAAACAATGGGAAGGAATGGGCAGAGAGACAGAAATAATTACCATAGCAGCAGTGTTTGCTGCACTGTTATTAAGGTTTGTCAGAGTTTCAATGATTTTTTAAGTGCTTTTTTTATTCTCTACAGAATATGTAAAAATGTTCTGTTTTGAACTTTTGTACAAAAGAGCTTAGTTGTAATTTCTTTTAATCATTTTGGCAAAAATGTTTCAGATGCCTACTTTATGTGTCTAAATCTTAGCTCTGGGTTTTGTTGTTTTGGGTTTTTTTAACCAGAAATGTGGTGCTCACCCATCTGTACTCAAATGCCATTGGGTATTTTTAGAGGTGCATTTTCATTCAGCTGTAGAAATTATTGTTCTAAATTCAGGCTGGCTACTGAGAAATGTGGTGGTGTGGACTGTCCTGAGCAAAGCTTGGTGAGCAGTAGCTCTCAAGGTCATGAAAGAAGATGCTCAGCTGAGTTACAATAATCTGCCAGGCAATGATATGCAATGACTATGCTGGGACTTAAAAAACCCCAGGACTCCTTGGTTCTGCTGCAAACTTACTGAATTCATGTATGGCTTTGGGCAAATCACTTAGTTCACTCCTCAGTTTACTTCCTTAGAAGATATATAGTTGCCTCACCCTCTGAGCTGTGCTGAGCTGCAGTTAATATAAGTAATGTGGAGATGTCTGGTAGTGACACAAGTACAAAATAAAACCAACAGCCAGTTATAGTAATAAAATAAGCTAATAGAAAAACCTCTTCATGTGTGGATTCTCTGCTTAACAAGTTCTCAGATTTTCAGTGTGTGGACAGGGCATCTCTGAGGAGTAAACCCGCACTCTGGCCCTTTTGTGACTGGAGGGCTTGGGAGAAATGGGGCTTTTTTAGGACAGTCTGGTGGGTGGGAAGCTAGGCAGAAGGAAAAGTTGCCATAAGGTTCTGCTGGATGAAGGGACAGTAAGGACTTGAAATGGAAACACTTACTTTGTGTCTGAAATGAAGATAGATGGCAGGGGGAAGAAGAGTAAAGCAACAGAACTGGAATTGGAAATGCAAGAACTATTCCTGTGTTATGACAACAGAGCGAAAAGAATCATCTTGACTATTTAACTGTCTGCTTTCAGGATAGCTGCAATACCTTTAAGCTCCTTTAAGCACACAGCAATATCTAACATTAGTTTTGCAGTCAGCCCATTGACTTTAACTCAACGATGTGCATAGAATTGTAGAATTTTTGGACTGTTTTCATATATTGCACCTTTTCACATTAATGTCTAAATATTTTGCCTCTATACTTTACCTCTACTATGAACCATCCTTTCTCAGCCACAAGAGTTAGTGGAGACACAAATTTTCCTTTTTTGTAGAAAAACCTGTCTGGAATATCCTGTATGTTATAAACATCCATGTGTTCCACAGCTTTCAATTTCTGATATATCTGCAAAGAAAACAAATGTTAGGACACCGTATGGCTGTAAAGAACATATATGCACCAATGGGTACATTGAAACACTTGAGTTTCAAAGTGGCTAATTCCCTTTAATGAATAACCATCAGCACATTCAAACTAGGACTTTGCCTGTCCAAAGATGATGGCTGGACAAAACCTGCTTATGTGCTTTAGGAGATTCTGCAAACTTAGATCATAAACACATAGGAATGCATGAATTCATATATTATATATATCTATAACACACATACCCACAAATGTTTGCATGTGAGTATACCAGCCTACAGAAATAGACCAGGAGGAACCACACCTTCACAGGAGACAGTGGTGAAAGCAAAGTGGTGAAAGCTGCTCAAAGGCACCATGTGGACTGTGCACAGATGTGGAAAAGGGCTGTTTTCGTGATCCTCTGTCACTCATTCCCTCTCTGTGCACTTGAGGGAAGAATTAATATCACCTCACCTGTGTTTCTTATTCTTAATGTTTAGTTATCTGGTTCAAAAGGATGCCATGAGATTAATTAGCCAATGCCTGCATCTTTGAATCTGCACAATGCCATAGAAGTAGTTTATTAATATTAATCATACTGTCTGGAATATAATCACACAAGTGTGGTTAAACTCCCAATTGTTCCAAAAAAATATTTGAAATGCCTGCAGAAAATGTTTCTATGCCATAAAGAGGCCGTTATTGGAGTCCTCAGACTCTATATCATTCTTTTGCTTAAATATAAATAATCTTCAAGAATAAATAGCTCAGTTCTGAAAAGAATGAGAGGTTCTTCACTAGCCTTTTAGCTATGTCACCCTTCATGCATATGTGTGCCAGAGATGTGCATCGATATGCAGTGACCGTAGGGACAGCAGCAGGGTGTGCTGGCACAATCCAGTGAGACTCTCCCACCATAACTGGGACTAGACTGGTCCTGGTGTTCCACCAGTACTTCTTTGAAATGGAGTGATTCTTAAAGGTGATAATTACTATATTATGATACACTCTTAATTCCTAAACATAGTTCTTTGAAGTGAATTAAGAATAGATAAATTTAACTATTGGGAAACTGAAAATCAACTTTATTTTAAAAAGCAGTAGTCCAGTAAGAAGTCCTAAAAAGAAATTAAGGAAGAAAAGAAAGCAAAACTATAGTGCAAGGCACTGTACTTTCTTGTCCTTAGGGATATTAGGCTGCTTAATAAGAGAGAAGCACATGCTTAAAAGCTTTGCCATATGAAACCCCGTGTCTGTGTGAAGTGGAAATTTGCCCTTGTTGGAAGGTCTGGCCTACAAAACTAGGGAGCTCTGGGTTAGAAGCAAGGAGAGCACACATCAGTGCTGTGAACCCCTGTGATTCTCTGTGAGTGAACTGCTTATGCATGCCTCTAAGACAACTTTCAGTCCTGGCACTAATTTGAAATGTTCACAATATCACAGTGACACAATTCCTGGAGAGCCTGTTTGGGTGAAAAATTAGCAAATATTCTCTTTTTAAAAATTGTGCAAGCTACAATACAGTGGAAGTGGCTAAATATAATATAGAAAACAAGACTATTCACATGGGGCACAGCCTGGCCATTTTGTACATTGATACATCTATATTCTGAGGACAACAATAATGACTTCTCATGCACTGGTTTTCAGTTAGACTATAATGTACTAGCCTGTTAGTTACAGATACTGCATTTTCATTCTTTTAAAATAATTTCCAAATTTCTTTCTCTCTTGTTTTAATTTATCCCTCAAAAACCTGCAGTTCTAGTCTCGGGCCTTTGTGGTAAATACAATCCAACATGCTTCATCAAAAATTCTTCAAAGGAAATTATTGTAAAAAACGTTTTTTGCAATTTTGGTCTAATGGAGTTAATGCCTCAAACTCTATGGGAGTTTACTGGAGTATGAATGCCAGATCATTTGAAAATCCCTGCTGGGGTGTTAATAAGTTGACTAACATATATATGAAGTCCTAAAAATGGATTTTGGGCTAAAATCTTTTAGTTATTTATCTAAAGCACATAGTGGTGGGGTTTGAAAGCATATGTCCTTGCCATAAAATGGTCAAAGTTCATGCTTTTTAATTTGCCTCATGTGACTTCCCTGCAGAAACCAGCACCACAATAGTGTCACAGGATGCAAGTCTGACTCCTGATAAAATTTTTACACACATCTCTGAGAGCAGGATTTGGATGTTATGAGAAGACAGAAGACACAACTGGCAGAAAGACTGAGGAAATGCAAAGCTAAGCATGACTAAGCTGTACTTACCTCTGCGTGCTTCTCTGGAGCTGGCCAGAGGCTCACAACAGGACCTCGGTCCTTCATTTGTATGGTATCACTCATATTGATATATTTTTTCAGCTCAATCACTTTGTCTGTCCAGGAAATGTCTGTCATCCCGTGGTCAGAGAAGAGGAGGACATTGACTTCATTCTGAAGGCCTTTGCTCTGTGAAGCAAGAGCAAGACAGCAGTTATGGACACCAAGAGCTTTGCACTGTCCGTGCCTGCTTGAACATTTAAACCCCCATCTGGTCTCCACTGATTCAGTGAAAGTTGGCCAGAAGGAGCACGTCCACAAATGGCCTGCAATGTGCTTTGCCAACACCTGTAACAGTGGACATCTACTCTCGGTGCTCTGGAAGGGTCTGAGAGATTAGCACCAAAGAGTTTTTCCAAAATAAATCCACCTCCCTTCTAAATAACCAGATGCTACATCCCAGTCCCACAAACCAGTTGTCCCAGTTGGTCTTAGACAGGATTTTACCCAACTCTTCTTATCTATAAGCCAAAACAGATAGGGAAGAGCAACCTGTGGCAGGGGGTGTTTCTCTCTTCCCCTCCCAAACACAAGCACTTAGCATTACAGCTTTTATAATTTAGTGAAATTGGAGATCCATATTCCTCTCCTCACTGAAACACATTTAAAACTCCAACATGCATTTAGCATTGTCTGAAATATTCACAGAATTGCCATTTACCCAAAAGCTTGGCATCCTCCTTTTCTTGCTGCAAAATCATTTAGATAATTGGTTTTTTAAAATGAGTTTCAAGTAAAGAGTTTGGAAAAGTGCCATAAAAACCACTATAAAAGTTAATTATCCGATTCCACAAACTTTAGGAAACACGTGGTTTTAATTCATTTGCCTACAATAAAGTTCAGCTGGCAGCGCCAGTCATGAACAGAGCAACACATATATTAGTTTGTGGCTTCCTGGGACTATTTGAATAAATCCACTAGGAGGTTATAATGCCATCAATGAAAATAATAACCAGGGGAACAGTGCCTTGACTTCCACATGGTCTCAGTAACCTGTTTCTCAGGAAATAAAAGTTTACAGCCAATACATTCAGTGACAGGTGTTAAATAAGCTCTTGGCAGTGCCACAAAGAGCAGTTTTAAAAACCTTTCCAAAGGCACCCAGGAGCTGGGTGTTTGGGTGCCACCCACCTTGATGAGCGAGATCATTTTGCTCAAGGCTTTGTCCACCTCCTTCAAGGCGTCCTTCCGCTGCTGGGACCAAGGGCCATAGTGGTGGCCTTCCACATCAATGCGCTCGTAGTACACCGCGGCCATCTCGGCGCTGCCATTGCTGGGGGGAGGGACGGCGAGGAGTGAGAGCCTGGCACACACGGAGATCTCCTGGCTGCTGGCTTTATTGTCTTCACCAGCACGTAGAGCCACAAAACCCCATTTTCTGCTTGCAGCCTGTGCTGTCCACGTTTGCACAGCCACGTCATTATTCACAGCCAGTCTCCCAAGTTTGCCTGAGAGTCCCCTCAGAGGTGGCAGCAGAGACTGCCACATGCAAGCACGGGCTGGCCTGGCAGCCCTCGACTAACCTCTTTGAATTAAGAAGGCAGCTTTCCCTTTAATGACACAGAAATACTGATTTCTGTGCTGAATGCCCTTATTAAAAGGATTGTGGGAATTACCAGCCAAACGTACTTTAATTAAAGTTTGGCACTTCTGGCTCTCTCCTGCGTGAGGTCTTCCAAACCACCGAGGTCAACGCAGGATGTGCTCTTTCTTGCAAAATACTGAGCAGTATGAATCAGGATTAGATTTTAGATGGAGGTTTTATTCAGGAGTATGACCAAAGGGAAACAAAGGTAATCTCAGAGGTAATCTCAGAGTTGGACAAGTTTAGCTGATCACGTATTTCTACACTGAATGCCCTCAGCCTAATTAGTGGGGATGGCACATATGTCAGTGCTTAATTACATTTTCATGACCACTTTACAGTCCACTCTAAATCTCCCTGAGAGCAGTTGTGTGGATAAAATCACAAACCTATGCTCAAGAAGTTCAAACCCAGTCTTTTTCTGCTGTACTTGATATATGATAGCGTGCCATCCATAATACATGCTCTCATACAGACCAAGATCCCTACAAAAAGACTTTGTGTGATGGCCTGACAGGTCCAGCTTCTCTGATTAAAGATACCTGGGTAGTCTGGTGTGATGAGTGAGAGAGAAGGGATAAAATCAGAGGTGAGGGACTGACTGGATGAAATTAGGGTCTATCATTTACATTTTTCAGTTTGTGGAAGGCCTCAAAGAACCAGTCCCATAAGATGCTGAAGGTCTCTCCTGTGCACTGCTGGCCCTGCAGAACAGTCCTGTTTCTAACTCTTCAAGATTTTAAAATAATTCAAATGAAGCAGTCATTCCCTCATCCCCAGTTTGATTCTAAGCATTACTTTCCATCTATTAGGCATAAATTATTTCTAAAATTTAACCCTGTAATTTCTCTATTGCATACATGTTCATTGAACCTACAGAAATAATTTTCTTCTGCTGCAGTGCCTGTATTAATGAGCTACTTAGACTGCTTTATGTCTTCTCACCTGTAACTAAATGATCATTTCGATCAAGGTAGAAGTTAAAAAATTTATTGCATAAAACAAGTGATCTCATTTAGGCTATGGTGAGATTTCTCAGTGGGGGCTTAGTGCTACAGTGAAGAATACTCAATGCCTTCAATGGGAAAAGCTCCAGTTAAGCAGCATGCCTAGGAGTTTGCAGAACTCAGTACAGCACATCTAGAGCTTCTGAGGTCAAGTTTTACTTTGTTTCCATTTTTGCCTGTTTTTCTAAGATAACTAGGCATCTCTGGTCATGGCTTGCACTGAAGAAATAATCTGTCTCTCTAACTGTGTGCTTGTCCTGTCTTCACCAGTAACTTTTCAAATAAATGACTACAGAAAGCTTGCTGAAGAAAGTTGGATGGCTTCAATGGCAATACCAAAAAGGGCTTTATATTTCACCAGCACACTTTGCAAGTACCATGCGAATGTCACGACAGGAAGGTAGGTAGATTACAAGAGCCCTAAAGCTATCCTTATGGAAAAGACATAAGGAAGGTTTTAGTTTCACTTGCCAAAACCAGATGCTTAACTTAGTTTTGAATATTTTTGGTCTACATAGTGGTCTTGAAGCACTGGTTTGAAGAGACTGGAGAATATTCCTGAAGGACAGTTTCCTTTGGCTGCAAGAGGAGCTCAGTGGCTCCCTGATGAGTTAGGTATTTCCGTCCCTGTAGAGGTCATTGATAAAACTTTCAATTTCAGTGAAGGGAAGACAGGTCAAGACTCCTGTGCTCAAACCCAAGTTAACCCCTAGGATACCATGCCATAATAAAGGGCTTACTGTCTCTACCCTGGAGTCCCTGTAAGGTTTGCTAATGGTGGGAGCCTAAGTACAGTTCATTAACTGCTAATACCTGCCATCAGGGCAACTGAGCAAGGCACTGCTACAGGCAGCAGACTGCCCTTGCCACAGGCTGTTTTCCCACATACAGCTAATACCAGTCTCAGCCTAATGGGCTTTCTCAATTAGTTGGTGTGTGAAAGGAACCACACTGGATTTGCCAGACTTCGAACAGCTTCGAGTCAAAAGCACTTACAAAAGATGTAAATGACAAACTCAAGACTCTACTATTAGAGATGCTAATTCCTGCTAAATGAATATGCCTACAATAAAGGCATTTCAGAGGCTTTACTTCTTATGTGCTGACCCAGCAGCACTGACCTTTTCTAAATCTTATAGGAATAAACAAAGAGCATGAATGAGAGAAAGAATAAGGAAGACCTACCTGATTTGTAATCTGTTCATTATCTAGTCTCCCTTCTTATATTAAGTCCCTGCAGTATTTATACCCGCAGAGAATTACCAATTTTATCTATGATCATTCCTTTTTCCTCTTTCCTGCTTTACTGGAGACAGGGCACATAGTTTAAAGAAAAGGAACCCGGGCAGAAATTCACCAAGGGATGGTGTGTAAATGGACACCAGAGAGAGGACCTCACGCAGCTCCAGGGTGATCTGCAGGTTCGAGGCACTTCAGCAGGCTTTAGCTGGTATTTCTGACAGACACAATGGCAGGGATTTGCTCTTTTCTTGAAATCATCAGCTTTCACTTCTTGAGAGTTGTCCCACTGACACTGCTGTGTCCCTGCCCTTCTTTTCAACCAGCAGTGGGCAGCCTTGTGGCTTGGGGTGAATTAGCTATTGAAACATTTTGATGGGATCCAGCTACTCAAACAAACAGCTTGAAGGGCTGGATCCTTTAATAGTTTGTGCCTTGCTTTTAACCACGTTCACAATTACAAGGCTGCAAACCACCCTGAGCATCCTTGTGCTTCACAGAAACCAGGCAGGGAGTCAAGTATGTCTTGATCCATCCCCAAATGACACCAGTCCAAAAAGCTATCTACAGTAATTCTGGGTTTCCACCAGAAGTCAGAGCTGATGTCTGTATTCAGTTTTCCGTTCCCTTTTTTATTCACTGAATTGAAAGCATTGCAGAAACTCCAGAAAGCCTCCTATGTCACATATGACCTCCTTGTATCACATGCAAATACCTTTCTGTAAATCTAAGATAAATAATTTCAGGATAAAATATCTCACGTGGTCTCAGACAGTTTCTGCCCATGCTGCAAATGACACCGTGATCCACAGCATCTGTGCAGCAGGACTCAGTGTGCAATTGGGAGCAACATCTCCAGAAACACTCTCCTAATTTTAGAAACTTTATTTCAAAATCAATCAATGCTCAGTATCTGAATACAAAACTTTTCAGATTCAAATTGCTATGGCAGTTCACAAGTAGTAAACTAGAAGTGGATTGGATAAACTATGGAACCAACAAGGTTTTAAAAGAGGAAGACTAAGGTAAGGCATTGGCTCTGCATGTAGCGGTGCAACCTTTCCTGATTTTACAGCCTATGTGGAATTGTCCCTTGTTAATGTTTGGATGAGAGATGGTGGAACTTGAAACTGGGTGTGGAGCACACATTTTTCTTATGAGTTGTCTGAGAGACATATGCTCATCAGTTGGACTAGATGGTCGTTGTAGGTCCCTTCCCACTGAACTATTCTATTCTACTCTATTCTATACTCATATCTGCACAAAATGAATGCCCACTCCAAAAATATTGTGCCTAAGATGTTCTAAAGTGCAGAAGAAGCCAAAGCATGAGTCTCGTAAACAAGTGACTAAAACTGAATTTCAGAATTTCCAAATTCCCTGTCTAAATCCAGGCATTTTGGTTTGCTCTTGCAGATCACTGAACACATTCATCCTTAGGTTGTTTGAAACAACAAATTAAAAGTAGTAAGTCAGGATGTCACCTCTTTGTTGTAACCTACAGAGGAAAAGAGGAGCACATCTTCCCGTGGCGCTGGTGCTTCTATGACAGCACTCTAAAGCAGTCTCAGCACCCATCTTCCTACCTGTGAGTCAATCCTGAAGATCTCCCTGATAGTAAATCCGAATACTTGTCCTTGAGAGAGGAAACCCCACACTGCAAAAACCCAGTGACGTACCACAGGGACTCGAGGGCATCGCTGATGGCATCCGCAAAGTTCTTGTCTGTTGGGACGCTGTAGTACTCACGGCAGTAACTTGGTCTGACTCCAAGGATTTCCACCTCGCAACCTACGAGCAAAAAAACGTGGTAAGCTCTGCTGTTTCACCTTGATCACCACACTGTGGGGTCCCAATTCAGGTTTGTAAACTCCCTGTGAGATTACTGACCTTGTGTGGCTGGGAAGAAAAAAAACAGGAGAGAGGTTGGTTTGAGGAGTGCTTGTAGCAAACTGTACATTGGATCCTTTTATTTCCCTCTGTAAAAGGAAGGTCTCTGTGTGACCTTCCCACAATAAAACTCTTGATTCCCTTGTGGCAGACTGTTTCCATCTAAATCGCTAGCTTGTTTTCATTTTAACTACTGTGGCCACATAGCCTTATTTCCAGGCTTCCAACATAATAGATTTAGATATTTTTCCCTGAAAATTCAGCAAATACTTTCCAGTTAGACATGCTGTATCTTACATTGTAATATCCTTTATGAACTGTATTTTATTATGTGATACTTGCACTCCACTATTAAATCTGTTTCCCAGGAGATCTTATTAAAACAGTATAAACCAATTAACTCTCTTGGTAACTTGCAGCCTTCCTTGCAAAATAGTCTGTTCTGTGGCCTAAAAATTTATGGCAACAAATCCTATAGGAGAACATGACCCTGAACATAGAAAAACATGTTTTTTTGTGAAGTTTCTTTGCCCTTTTGCTCTCCAGTTACTATGCTGCTGAATAATATTAATATTTAAAAGAAGTGTGCTTTCCGAAACACTGGATTCATGCAAATTATTACTCCAGAGCCTCAGAGTCCTCTCATCACTGTTAGGCATTTGCTGGGGTATTCCTTGGGCACAGGAAGGAAGTAAAAAGAGATCTTTTGCAATCTGGCCTCTGTATACAGCAACACAGGTCAAAAAGGCAAAGCCAAAGTCTGACTCTGTCTACATATGGGTCCCTCTGCTTCTCCTTAGGGATGAAAGGAGTAGGCATTAAGGACTGTCATAAGTTGCTTGGGTGGGAGAAGGTTGCACAGGAGGTTTAAGTACAGAGAGGGCACTGGAGTAAGCAGAGCTACTATCAGAGATGATTTACAGTGGTTTGCTTACTGGGACACTCAGCAAAAAGAACTTGCCGGTGTCTTGTGTCTCAGCCCACATGAGCTCCCATCACTGAGGTCCAGTACTGGGACACAGGGAACAGCACACCACTTGCAAGCTAAGAGACTTCTGATTGTGACTGTTCAGGAGTACCAAGAAAGATCAGAAAAACTTAAATATTTAAGCTTAGGAAATTGCTTTTAATTCTTCACTGATGTGCAGAAAGCCAGGTAAATCAGATGGAAATTACCCTTTCCAAAAGTTAGAGCCCTAGCATATATGACGGATTCAGGGACTCTCCACTTGTGGCAGCAGCTTCCATGTCTCCACAAACTTTGTGTGGTTTAAGGGGGTCCATCTATTATGATTAATTAATTATTTGCAATAATAAGCGGAAAATGTAGTCAACTCAAAAAACACATTTGCATAATCTTGAGCCTCTAGTTTTTATTTCCTTTAAAACTGTGGGACTGTGCGATGGCACTCACTTTTCATTCTTCCCCTGTTGACCCAAACATGTGTGATTTAATCTTTCCCTTTCTGCACTTCACTGTTACCTGTCCACCACAATCCACCATGAAAGTAATCTGCAACCTGGATGAACAGCATGCAGATTACTTGACTCTCTAGACCATCCCACAGTAAAACTTCTGTACATCAGCACAAAGCAAGAAATCATGTTGTGCAAAAGAGACAGGTCCCAGCTGCTACCTAACCAAATAATCAAAAAAAAGTATTCCTTGAATGGCCTGAAGTCGTATTCAGGAAGCCCCTGACCTGAGGGCATGCAGCTTCAATCTTCTGCCGGGTGTCCTGGGTGCTACCAGCAGCAAAACAGGGGCTTACAGCTGCCTCAGATGCTAAAGTCGATGCAGTGGTCCTCTGTGGGCTTTGCCAGTGTTTCAGGACTGAACTGGAACTTTGGAGCCCATTTCTTGTCTGACACTTGAGTCTAGGGGAAGATTAGCTCCAAAGCCAGGCAAGAAGTTAAGGATGCGTTTGGAAAAACATTGGGAATTACTAGTATTTTAGTTCAGGTGCATGACTGCTCACAGCCAGTGACTAATACTATCACTTTGCCTCATTTTTCTTCTTCAGATACTCACATCAGATTGTAATTTTCTCACATAACATCCCTCAGAATTACTCACAAGATAATTTTAACTGGAAGCATTAACCTTTTAGGGAGCTGGGATATTTTAGTTGTTGAGATATCTTTGCTATTCCTAGATTGTCAACTGATGAGCATGATATAAAAGACTACAGAGGTAGCAACAATTAGAAACAATTTTGGCCTCTAAATACTGGTGTTCAAGTGTGCAGTTCGTTGGCAGTACCATTCAAAATCCAGGCTGCTTAGACATCAAGGGCTTCCTTTTTCTTTTTAGCCTCTGTGATGAACAAAACTTAAATTTGGATTTTTGCCGTTAAGGCTTGTTGCAATTCCAAAATACTGACCATGAAGACCTTTTAATATTTAAATTTCACTTTGGTAGAGGCCATGACAGATGGTAAATTTTCTCATTTAAATATTATGGGAAAGGAAGTTTAAACAGATTTGGAGCCAGACAAAGGAGATGTTAAGTTTTTCTTGGTTACACTACAAATAGTTAAGCTACTAAGATGTAATGTTAGATACATTTATGCACAGTTTTGTATGACGTTAAACCTTTACTTAAAAACCTGAACAACTGGAGCAGGAATAAGGATTTCTTTCAGAGTGATATACAGGCTCCTCTTTATCTATCTGACATGGAGACCTGAACCTCTGCCAGCTTTAAATTGCATTTCTAAACATTTATTCAAGAGTTGGACACTTCATGTCATAACAGAAGGTTTTGAACACTTTCCAGACTAGTTGTACGGTCTGGTAAATGGTGTGTTTAAACGGCAAAAGTTGAGTTTAGAGCCCTTTTTTCTCCCTTTCTTTCATTTCAGTGTTTAGAGAAGATGTCACTGCACTTCAGCTGAAGCAGTTGGATAGGCAGTTAGCACAGACTGCTGGAAAATGAAGGACTCTGAGTATCTGTGGTGATGCCATCCAGCGGGCTGAGGACCACCCCAAAGCTTTGACTTTGCCAGTACTGCCCGGATACTCTTGCACTCTCTAAGCATTCTCCATCCACTGCAGCATCAGTGCTTCAGGCAACCCGGGTATGAGGCTGAGAATTTCACCTCATGTATGGTGTGAAGAAAAGAAAAAAATGTCCCTACAAACCAAGGTCTTATATTTTGGCAGAAGTGGTGGTTGGAAACCCTGGCATGGTGATATTTTGGTTCCTCTGCTTCTCGAGTCAGGACATCTCAGATGAATTCTGTCCATGAGCTGTCTTTGCTGAGTTTACGTTGGGCTCACAGATAAAGCTGTGATGGATGGTCATTTGCATCCGATAGCCCTCCTGCTCCATGTTTCTGTTTGCTGGGGTCTGGATTTTACTGCTTTAAGGACTGACTACACATGAGAGAGGAACATAGGGAATAACATGAAGCAGCAGATTTTGGGTTCAGCCTTTGCAAAGCTTGGAACTGGCCCTGAGGAGGAAATAGCAGTGGTGTAAGTTGATCCTGGGAATCGGCTCTCTGGCATTTCCAATGCCATTTCTGCTATGATTGATTGATCTCATTTGTCTTCAATGCCAACTAAAGAGAAAATAGCATCTTCCAGAACAAAGTGTGACAAATTTGGCTATATACTGCTGTTCTTAGGAAGAGTTTCCCAAACTTTTCCTGTTTGCATCTTTATCATGTTTGCAAGATTCATTACTAAGTAGCAGTATATCCTCAGGCTGGAAAGCTAATCACTAACAGCAGGTTATATGCAGAGCAAATGTCTGTGGGACCTCTACTCACTTTGGTTATTATTTTTTATTAATTTCATTTTGTTTGGTATCACTCCCCAGTCAATGCCTTGTTAAGAATTAAAGTTTTAAAATTATAGATCCAGAATTTTTATAAAGGATTTTGTCCTTACTATGGAACTAGAAAACAGTTTTAAAAATCATATACAGAAAATGTAATAAATGCTACTGCATTTGGAGTGACTTCTGTTTACCCCAGTTACACCTGGAGTCCTCCTGCAGCCCAACAGTCCTGTGTTTTACTTCAACAGTTCTAAGTCTCACCCCGCCTCCTGCCCTGTTCCTGACCCTGTATGACCAAAGTGTCCTTTGAGACCATGAATACCCTTCAAATAAGCATGTGCTTAAGAGTTTGCTGAACTGAGGCACTGATGGCTTTGCCAAAGGTCACCCATCAGAGATAAATAATTAAGGAGAGACAGATGTACCTGTCACAGTCCACAGATAAAATACCAGATCCACATAAAAAAATTCCCACTCTGCCATAGGAGTCAATGCATACACTTGGCAGCATAAACACTGGGAAAAGGGAGGCTCTATGGTTCCTTTCAAGTTTTGACTGCAAATAGCAAGCAGAGTGAAGGGTATATATATGTATACAGGGATACATACATATACACCCTCACATGTCTTCTCCCTAGGGAACACTGCTCAAAGGACAACATGAAGGAACTAGGTAAAATCCAAAGGCATTTAATGGATACAGTGATACTGTTCTTTTTTTACTTCAGCAGCTCTCTGTAGGCTGTTACATCTATTCAGTACATGATTATACCTATCAAGAGCAATTATATTAGTACTTAAAAATGAGTAGTCTATAGAAAGAGGTCTTTTACAAATTTTTAGAATTCCTACATTCTTGTATAACTACTATTTGCATTGCTGTTAGGTCACTTGTGTGATCTTCAATAAGAAGCAGCATTTTTCTTCAGGGCTGATCCAAACCAGTCCTTTTGACTGCCTCTGAGTCTGTAAGACAATATTGTCACCCTCGTGTCTTTCTGTTCTTCAGTACTGTAGAAACACTCTGGATGGCTTTGCAATGTTTTTCATCGTGGTTTGTTCTTTCTTCCAATTCCTTAGAACCATGGGCTTTTTATCCAGGACACCGTTAGCCACACTGCATGGAAAGACCATGGCCAGGCACATGTGCACTGGGATGCAGAGACCAGCTGTCCAGGAGCCCATGGTCTGAATCAGCTGCTGCTGCCCTACTGGCACTGGCTGTATCCCGTACAGCTCTTCTAATAGTTCCATGGCCCTCTAGCCTGCACTTACCCTATGAGGATATCTGCATACTGCTTTGCATAGGTAGCAGAGTTAAAAGGTTAAAAAGCTGCGAATCTGTGTACTTTGCAAGAGATTTGGTCTGGCTGCACAGCTGGAACATTTGTTTCCATGTGAGTCCCTCAATGGATAGTCTAAGAGTCTTCTCCTTGTTAAGAAGGGCTCATTATTACACATCCTTATTCATTTCAGTGGTCCAATATCTAACAAATGAGGAACAGAAAGGACAAGTCCCTCCAAAAGAGTGGCTCAGACTCAGAGGAACTGGGACCTCAGCTGAATCAACAATGAAGAAGGACAAGAAGACAAGGATGCTTTGCTTTCAGCTGGATTTTGTTGTCCTCACAGAGCAGATCATCTTCAGCTCTCAGCTACTAATTTCCAGATTAAAACCAAACAAGCATTGGGGGAGGGTGGTTACTGTTTAACTTTGATTGGACCATGAACCATCCATGGAGCAACCATTCAGCACATCAGAAGCTACAGGTGAGCAAGAGGAACAAGCAGTTGGTGGAGGAGGGGATGGTCTGCAAGCCAGTGATCTCCTGAACGTAATGTTTGGTGGAAAGCTGCCTCATTACACTTCAGTCTCTTCCTTTGTAAGCATATGCAAATTATCATGACCTAAGAAAAGATAATTCATTTTTACAAGTAGTTAGTACAGCACTCAAAATTCTTATATGTATTTCAGGACCATGTCAGAGAGCCATTCCTACAGCATGTGAGTGCCAGATGTAAAGATGCTCTGTTAAGATGGTAGAAATTTTTCACATACTAACCTGGCCAATAGTACATGGAAACGTTCTTTTTAGCTTTCATCATTGTGACCCACAAAGGCTCCGATCCATTCCACCAGAGTGGCATCAGGCTTTCTTTATTCACGCCAATATCAAAAGATACATTTGCCTTCTGGTCCCACATGTAGTTTCCAGTCATCTGATGGACCTCGCAGTGGCGACCTTTGGGGATAGAGAAAAAAAACCAGCACGATCAGATTGGTGTTCTCCAGCAGAAAGATGCAACCAGCACCACCACTACTACCAGATCATCCAGCAAATCAGCTGAAAAGCCTTGACTTGAACTCAGGGATCTCTTGCCTTGCAACTGCTCATGCAATCTCCTTGACTGTTACCATTTATTGAGGTGCTGCTGTTAACTTGCTATATCCCCCAGTTCAGCCACCTAAAAGTTAGTTGTTGAGGCTTGTCAGCCCCTTGTGTTCCCTTCACAGTCAATGGATAAGAAGAGGCATGTCTAGAAAGCAATTCATGCCACGCTAAGAGAGGCATCTCAGATATCCAGAGGTGCATATTGCTCTCTGTTAATGGCAGAGAAAGATCATGGCATTTTCTTAGTTTCAGGCAGCCCAATTTTAGACAGCTGAGGCCAGAAGAAAGAAACCCGCACCCCGTGGCCCATCCAACATCCCGCACCCAGCCCACACACACAAACCATGGCAGTAGCAGCCCACGCGGGTGCCACCCGGCTCCTTTGGCACACACAGCACCTGCCGAGTCTGAGGCCGTATTTGAAGGCACCCACCAGCACTCAGACGCAGAGGGCTGTGGGCAGAAGGCTATGGACAGGAGGGGATAAGAACACAATCTGAACACATACAACAAAGTTTGGGAAACTTGCATTTCTTCTTCCTTTATCCATAGGGCACATTGTTTTTCTGCAAACAAGCAAAAACTGGGCGAAAATCTTTATATGTTACTTGTATTTTCCATTATTGTTAGACTTTTTTTTTTTTCTTTTTGTTCCTAAATGGTCATACTTTGTTCTTGGTTGTGGGCATAGTAATCATTTCATCAGACATGTTCAGCCTTTTTACTGTATCTTGGGGGCTCTTGGGCAACTTTGTATTATGAGAAACTAGTACATAATAACCGAGAGATGTCTTCTTGTCATTGTCAGAAGAGAAGAAACCACATTTTAAGAATTATTCTGCAGATGAATTAACAGACATGGGAAAAGAAATGTTGAAGACTAAGTTGTACAGAAAGTTCCTGACTTCCATATCTCAAAAAGCAACAAGTGAAGCATGTGTTAGACACTGTCATCATTAGCTGGTGAGTCATGTTATTGCAGGGATCCAGATAACAGGCTTTGATTATTGTGAGCCTGAGCATGTTGATCAGAACTGAAATAGCCTTGGTATGCTTGTTTTGAAAAGGCATCATTTCAAGCAGAGGACTCTGTATACTTTGGGTGCATGTGACCTTGAAATGGATTTTGAACTCTCCTTCCCTACTAAAAGCATTTCAATTATGCAAAACATTTCCTCCTTCCCAGAGGAGAAAAGCAGTCCCAATTTGTGGCAGTCTCTATTTATGACATTAAACCAAACAGGTTTAAGATAGGAGAACGATTGGATGGGCAGTAATCTGTCCTCCTCAGGCTGCCAAATGCTGTCTTTGCTCTAAGTCTCCAAAGAGGTCGAAAGAGGTCTCCACAGTGCATCAAAAAATGCAGCCTTAAACTTACAGGACAATCTCATCTTCTTTAAGTCCCTGTATTCCTAAGCATCTATCAACTTGATAAATTGCAGGCAGGCAACTTGTGCCAGCCTGGGAAACCTGTAGTTCAGTACTGAAGCTGTATCTGTATGATACCTACAAATTAGCTATCTGTCTAATTATAGTGTAGTCTTCACATAGAATCAATGAGCTCTAGCTGCTACTGATCCTGTAGGACTTATGGTCTCCTATCTGTTTGCCCACATCTTTAAGGAAGAAATTGGACATTGTTCTTTGTAGTATTGTTGGGAAGTTTAATTAACTGTTTGTACTAACACAGAGGACAGTGTTCTGATCTCCACATTAGATGACTTCAATTTTCTATCGACTCCAACTCCTTTTTTTAATATTGAAAAAGAGATGTAGAAGACTGTAAGGCATCAATTTACATTGCAGATATCGCTAGTTCACAGGGCAGGAAAGGAAAATCAGATGAGCAGACAGATTAAAAGAGGTGAACATTTAATGCCATGTCTGCTTACCTGAGGCCCATGTCCCAAAAAGACCCCAGATCTCCTTGAAAGACAAAAATAATCAGCTAATCAATCTCTTCCTTGAACTGCACACCCCAATATTTATCAACAGTAAACTCTGTTCAAAAAGCCTGGCATGTAATTTTATTTTTGACCCTTGTTAATCTTCAACCATGGCTATTCTGAGCCTTGCTCACTAGACTAAAAAGCCCTGCAATAATTAGCATTTCTGCCCCTCCCCAAAGATATTCGTACACAAGATCACTTCTCAAGGTTCTTCTGGGCCACCTGTACAATCCTAGTTCTTTATATCCCATTTTAACTTGTTTTCTCCAGCCTAAGAAAATTACGTTTGGTGAGCTTCTTTTGGATTATTATCAAAATAGCAATGCAGTGTTAGAGAGTCACCAGAAAATGCTGAACTTTTTGTTTCTTCCATTACTGCAGCTTTCCCCTGTAATCAAACAGTGCCTTAAGAGTTTCAAACAGAAACAGAGCAAAAAACAGTTCCAGCATATAGATGACACTATTTAAACACACTGCAATTTTAGTAAAAATTACTCCTTCCTCAAGCAACATAGGAAAACAAAGAGGGTATAGTTCCCAGGAATATAACTGCTGTATCCTTCTGGAAGAGAGCCAGCAAAAGCATTTGCAAGTCTGCATCCTACAGCTTACTTGGACACTACACTTCTTATGGCATTTGTCTAGAGCACATTCCCATGTCTCCAGGCACTTTTGTCAGCATTCAAATGAATCTCTGCAAAACAAAGAGGAAATCAAAAAAACCCCAACAAAACACAGCCACTTGGCCACCCAAAACAGCAGCAAAGTAACACTGAGTGCTGTGCACTCTACATTGGCTCTGTGTCAGATCTGGAAACCAGAGCATGTGCTCCTGTTGCATTTGCTACAGGAATGGTCTCATCTTTCTTTGGTGGTCTTTCACTGACTGCAGGGACAGCATGTGAGGATTACAAGTAGGCACGACGAAGGGATCACCTGTGTGTAAATCTACAAGTGAAAATGCACTTCTGAGACAGTCAATCTTTTCTTTAAAGGAGAGGCAGTGTGCAACAGATGTGCAATGCTACACCTGGGTGCATTGGGCAATGAAACAGAGATAAATTATCTCTGCACTGAGCAAATCAGATTTATGAGAGAACTCATGGTGTGCATATTAGCCAACACAGCAAAAGTACCACAATCTGATGTGGAACACACATTTAGCTAAATGTGCTCTCTGATACTATACACATACCTTGCCACTATGGTGAGACCTTTCATCTCATGTCTCACCATGATGTCCTCACTCTCTGGGCAGTGACAAGAGCCGGGAGGGCAGATGCAAGCACAGGCTGCCATGAGGCTATACAGGCTGGGGAAGAGTTAAGTTCCTCCAAGCAAACAGCTGGATGACTTGCCCTGGGAAATGCTCTGCTTATGTGGCTTATATGGCTGCCTGCTGTAAGAAGGAAGAGGGCAGAACCTTGAAGTCACCAGCACCATATTCCTGTTCTGGAACAGATACCGTGGTGTTGCTACCCCCAAGGAGTGAGCTTTGATATATGCCCTGCTCCGCTGTTGCCTTGGTGGATCTCATCTGCTCTGCTTTGAAAACAAAAACCACAGGATAAAACCAAAACCCACATGCTAAACCTTAGGTGGCCTGGAGAAGACCAAAGCTCGTAAGAAGCTCCAGGGGAGTGCTGGCCTGGGCAAAGTGACCCTGCCACCTGCAGATTCCAAATAAAAACAGTACTTGCAAGATGTGTACGGAAAATTCACATTCCCAAAAGAGCTTGCTAGCAAAGACTTACCTATTTTCTATTATCTCAAATACCAGGCAGAGCCAAAGCATAAACACTTTAACCTGCATCAGGCAGGACTTTGCAATCCAAGTAGGATCACATCAAAAGGCACAGAGAAATCTCTGCGACACACACATTATTTTTTTCCCTGAAGGGGATTAACTTAGTAAGAGTATGAAACTCTTAATTTAGTACTTCTATCATGGGGCCAGGTCTGGGGTGCACAAAAATTGCTTATAATGCATCCAGCTGAAGTTTAGCAGATGCTCTCTTGTGTGAGAAGTCAGGTCTTGTGTCCCGGGACAGCAGGGGCTCCAAGCTGTCAGTTCCTCCCCTGAACTTAGAGACAGGGGTAGGCTGAGGGACCCCTGACCACCCACAGCTGGGTATGGCTCGAGGGCACTGCAGCTCCAAGTGCTACAGAAGGCCAAACAAAACACTGGGCAAAGCTGCTGCCCGCACATTAGAGAGAGTATGTGCTGTGATTTCAGTTCTGGGCAAAGAAATACCTTGCTGTGTGAATGTCCACTCACTGCTGCTATTCACTGGTAGTAGACACAATAGTTACGAGTTGTGAGGCTGTAGCTAGTAAGTAGGAAAAAACTCCACATTTCAAGTTGTAGCATGTGAACTTCTGCTAGAGAAAACTTTCTGGTTTCCACTTTGGAAGTGTTTCCATATTTTTAACTGGTAGAAAGCAAACACAGACCTTTACAATATTTTGTCTGTGTGTGAAAGAGAAAAATCTCGGTGCTTGGCATTGCAGCCTTTCTGCCAGTGGTGAGTAAATAAAGTGAGAGGAAAAATGTGAAAATTAAAATCCTCATGGTTACAACTATCTTTTCCAGCCTGTCCTTGCTGGGACAGTAACCCTTCTCTGCCAGTTAATAGTATTACCACATACTTCATCATGATCTTTTGCTTCCCAACAGTTTTTGAAATGGAAACCTATTGAACCCAAGAAAAAGAAGAGATTTGATTTCAAAACCGTATGTCACAAACATAACTTTTTAAATTTTTGCTGCTGTTGGTATCTGTAGTTGTTTGAAGAGGAGTAAAAGGGGGAAAAAAATCCTATTCCCTTGTCACTCATCATGCATTTTGTGTCCTGCCTTTTTTCTAAGCTTGGACAGTGAAGTAGAGATAGTTTCAGTGTACCAATAATTAACTTCTCTGTTGTACTCCCATCCTTTCATTATTTTATGCCTCAGACAACATGCAAGTATTGCTTATATAGTTAAGAACTTGTTTAACTGCTAAACAGAAATTGTCAGCATCCTTGTCTGGACCAGGCTGGAGTCTGGATATCATTAACTGAGCAGCAGAAAAGAGGCATTCACTAGAACCATCATTAGGCTGGGCTTCCTTCAGGTATCAAGTGGAAGGAGCGTGGAGATGCTGTGCTGTAAACCAGGAGACCTCTCACAACAAACAATAAATGTCCCAGTGTGTGCACACCAGCCAGACTCCAGAGGATTCCAGCGGTGGCAGCCCAAAGGATATTTGCTCCCAGAAACCATGGAATAAACTGAGAAAACATTACCCACTACCCCTGTATTTTAGAGAAGGTCCAAATATGCCATTACTGTGTTACAGCAAGTTTGGGATAGCCATGCAAAGGCCACAGCCTTTACTTTGTGTGCAGGAGACTGAAACGTCCTCTGTTCAACCTCCTCCTCCATCCCACAAGCTTCGTGGGACTTTGCAGCCCCTCTGCCACTTATTTAAGATAAAGTCCTGTCCAAAGAGGGATATGGAGGCCCCTTGCTGGCTCCTCTCCCAAGCAGTTCCCCACCCACCTCTGCAATCAGGGGCTCCCTCCTGCTTTCCAAGGAGGCCAAGTGAAATATGGCTTTTGGATGTGGGGCTGCACAGCTGACTGGGCAGCTGGCACATCCTCATGGAGGACCTGCCAGAAAGACTTCATTTCTTGTTAGGATCTTGGAAAATAAATCCTCTCTGGGTTTCCATCTCAGATGTGATACTGACTGCCCATGTTTATGCTGGCTGGAAATGTGAGGGGGCCCTGTATGCCCTGAGCTGGGGGGGGACTTAGAAGAGCTGGAGTGCACTGCTGCAACACCTGTGGGTTGGCAGGTGAGGCAGACCCAAACCCTCAGCATGAGCAGTTTTGCTTGACAGATATTACACGAAGGGCTCTGAAGCAATAACTCATGCTTGCAGCTGTTACAGGGGAGACCTCACACTTTCCATTAAGCTTGGCATGAGAGCTCCCTGCAGCACCAGCCCACAGCAGGGAAAGGGAAAAATTACAAACTCCCCACAGGATAACAACCGGAGTGGCTTGTGGTCTTAATTCCTTCCTTTGCAAAACAAACAGCACATGGTGTGATTAAGGGAGCTTTCGGGGATACGCATATTTGAACTGTTTCTTCCCTCCCTTGCCAAGCCCATGAAGAGCCCTGCAATAGCTCCCCCATATGTCAGCAGCTACATCTCCTTTTACCTAATTCTCCATTTCATGTCTTTCAGGTGAACAACTGCAATGTCATAACTGCACCATGGAGAGGGAGGACACCAGGTAGGATTCAGTCTAGCAGTTCAGGAAGCAATTCAACAGCCCAAGAACCATTCTTTATGCCACTGTGGAAGCCAAAACTGAGAAACATGGCATGAACAAAGTTATTAGATAAGATTACTTTTCAAAGAGTTGGCTTTTTAGCCAGCACACCCTTGGGTTACCTTGCACAGCACCAGATTTTTGTAACAAAACAACTTCTCCAGTTGCATGTCAGTGAGACGCCTTTGCACCAGCAGTGAGTTAGCTTTTGTTTGGTGCTTCTTCAAGCAAATAGCAGGTCATTATGCCATGCCCTGCCTTGCAGGAAGACTGGAGCTTCATCCCAAGCTCTGAATCAATGGGAGACTTCGCATAAAGAAGCCAAACCATTTGCATTTTTCTTGTTTCTGTGTTCTGTTTTTCTTTCTCATAATGGTTGTAGGTGTGGGGGAAAGGAAAAGGCCTCTACACAGGCCCTCAGCTTTGTGCTGAAGCTTTCTGTGTCACCTGGGGAAGCTCCAGCAAGTATCTTCTCATAGGTTACAGCAGCAGGAGATGCAAGTACCAACAGGACCCATGAAGAGCTCTGCAATTGCCCTATGGCACTGCATGACCACAGGTAAGTCACCTCCCTCCCATGCTCCCCTTCTGAAATTGATCCTTTCTGTTTACCCAAGCTGGGCCCTACTCATCCCATGGCGTTGATGCTTCACCTTGCACCTTGTCTCAGCAAAACAGGGTGTGCTTCTCATTAGCATAGATTAGATATTTGCTTTCAGGTACAGAGCTCTTGGTCAACAGTTGCAGGCTGCATCTATTTGGTTATAGCTTTGAAAATCTCAGTACACTTGACATTTCCCATGAATACTAAATTCAATAAGGCTGCCCTCTTGAAATCATTGGTGAAGTAAAATACAAAGACTGGAAGATCCTGCAGATAATCAGGCAGCTGCACTGCGTGCCATTGCTTGCTAGTTGCCCATTCCAGAGGAAGACCGTGCTCTGGCAGGGCTGAAGGGTGCAGGTTGGCATCTACCCTGAGAGGCAGTGGGGCTGATGCTGCTGACATCCATAACCTCTGCCTGCAGGTCTGGGCAGGAGCAGGAGGTGAGTTCACGTTTGAGAAGACTGACCTGTTCCAACAGTGATGGTATCTGAGAAGCAGAGTCTGCTGTCCTCCTTCAAAGCCACCGAAATGAGGGAGAGCTTCCCTCATTTTAGTATCAATGAAACCATTCCAGAGTCATGAAGGTTGCATGGATGTGGGGTGAAGGGCAGGAGGCAGAAAGGAGAGGCCCTGCACACAAGAATGCATAAAGGCAAGACATACACCCCAACTGCAGCATTTTCATGCACACGCTGTCCTAGACCTGGCAGCTATGCACGTGGATGTGGAACCATAAGGCCTTGTGAATGAGCAGAGAAAGAAGGGACAGGAGTATTTCCCCCCCTCCCAACAAAAGGTGGGATATAATGAAGAAGCCAGAGGTGGGAATGTGCCAATGGGGCCACAGATTTCTTAAGCTGACTTAGGTGCAAAAAGCCAACATACTATGAAGCCACATTCACAAATGTTAAATACAATAGTTTGGAGGTTGTAATGTGATTTTTTTTCACAGCTCACGAAGCAGTGGTGTAGGGCAAGACATGAAGAATAGTTTGTCCCCAACTTCCCGGAAGAAACTGTGTTAGCATTCAACTCCCGGAAATCCCAGTTGCAAATGGAAACAAAACCAGTTACAGTTGTGTCTGTCCCCAGCAGAGGAGATGCACGGCTGGTGAGACGCAAGGCAAGCTTTCCCATGCTCCTACAGCAGCACCAGGGAGATGGCAGCATGCCATGCCCTAAGCAGGTCACTATGGCACGATGCTCACGTCACCCTGCCGTGCTGCATTGTCTCCAAAAGCTGCCCCAACTTTGTGAATAGAACATGCACAGACTGAACACAGCTTAACACTACATCTGCCACATGTCCCCCACTCCCAACCCCACCATTACACATGGAGAGGACACCATGGCCCCAGTGGGTACGAACAGTGCAGCCATGTCATGCCAGGACAGAGCCACGAGGTTCTCTAACACCCTGAGGGCTCAAGGACACTCTTGCATCTTCCTTTGGACTTGTGTACTACCTGAATTTATCCTCCATTGGTTCCTGACCTATTTAACACTCCTATGATTCATGTGTTAGGAAGGTGAATTGATTGCTATTTACAATTAAGTTGTATTTGCATTGATATCCTCATCATAAAGTCTGGAAGACTTGCCAGAAGAGTTGAGTTTGGTCTCACATATTAGCTCATTGCTTCAGGCTGGGGTGTAGAACTCTGGCACTAAATGTGAAAAGTCTACTAGTGGTATTGCATCACCTAAAACAAAACTCCTTTTTGAGTACAAAGTAGGATGTTTTCAAAACTCCTCAAAAGGCTGATTATAGACTTCAGTCTGTTCATACACACTTAATAGGAGAGATCACTAAATGTGGCAAGGAGCAAAACGTGACGCTAACGTTCCCTTTTCTCTTTAATAATTCCATCCGAAGACTTTTTACGCCCATGAAGTGTTAGGCTGGTTTGCCTACATACACCTAAAGAGCATGGTCTGGAGTGAAGTAATATCTCTGCTTTCAGTCATGGCATTTATTCTGCATTCACACACTTGCACCAAGTCATGAAAAAAAATTTAAAAAAGGAAAAAAAATTGTGGTGGTTTTGCACTCTTTTCTGTTCAGATATGAGCAGGAGAAAGGCATTTGTCTTGAGAGAAAGGGAAGAAGGGGTTAAACATCTTCAAAACTAGCTGGGCACAACTGATGTCAGATATTTGTCTTACAATGGCATCTATTTGCTTTCCCAGCAAGCAGTATATGGATCACTGGGCACTGCATTGTTCCAAGGATAGCGGAAGATGCCACACATCTTAGGAGAGGATAGATTTTCTCACTCCTACTCATTAGGTGGAAGCTCTTGTTTGTTAAATAACTCCAGACTAGAACCCGATCAGAAACTCCAGAAAATAATTCTGGGCTTTTTTTCATTTAACTGTTGTTTCCTGGGTGTCTGTCTCCGATGGAATTGGCCCAGCTGTACTCTGTGCAGCCTCCTTGTGTCATTGTAATCATGTGTTTTCCACTTATGATTAAAAGCAAATCAGCATCATGAAAACTACCACTGTCCTTCGATTTTCTGAAAGCCACTCCTGGGCATTCAGAAAAACTGCAGGGGAGTAAAAGCAAAAATCCTTAACATTTTCCTATTTGGCTATTTCAGATTATTACAGATATGACAACTCAGGGAAAGTTAAAACAGAGACCTGTGAAAACAAAATCTGCTAAGTTTAAAAAGAAATTTAATGTGGAACTTCCCAAAACAGACCTGCCAACTGAAACTCAGTTCTTACTGTAGGCACACTCAGTTTACACATACTTTTATTAACAGGAAAGTCTCTGCAGCAGGCTCTGTGTTAATTTTCCGTGCATTTCCCGCTTGTTTGTATGTATATGCAGTAACCCCGCTCAGTGTTCCCACCAGGGAGCCCCAGCTGGCCGTGCTGCTGCAGGGGGGGCAGACAGAGACCCTGCAACACCGCGGATTAGCAGAGGGGAACTTCAAAACTCAGCTCCAAGCAGCATTTCCAAGTTTGGGGCAGGTTTCAGAAAAGCAACACTGGGCTGTAATGCCACAGTGCTTTTAAGCTCCCACCTAAAAGTATGACTTGTGTTATTTTTACGTCTTCTTTGGAGGAAAAAGTCACATGGAGCTGCCCTCCACTTCGGCACGGGATGCTGGCAGCTCCGAGAAGCATCACGGCACGGAAAGGCAGGTACTCACCCGTCATCAGCGTGTAGTAATTTGGGTAAGAAAGGCTGGGGAAGTCCGGGGTCATGTAATCCACCTTCACCCCCATGTTCACAATCTCCCGAAAGCCCGGCAGACCCTCCAGCTCGCTGTCATCGATGTAGTCGAAGCGAAATCCGTCGAGCAGGAACACCAGGAGCTTGCGGTGCGCCGAGGGGGCGGCGGGGAGCGGCAGGAGGGCGAGGAGGGCAGCGGCGAGGAGGCTGCGGCTCCCCATGGCAGGCAGGGCGAGGGATGTGCGGCAGCTCCGGGGCCGGACCTGGCACTGCTGTCCCTCCGCCGCCCCAGCGCCCGCGTTAAAGCGACAGCGCTGCCCCGCGCCGCGGGGGCACAGGGCAAGGGCTCGCCGATGATTAACCCCGGGCTCGGCGGCCAGCTCGACCCCTCCCGCCTGCTGCAGGGCAAAACGCCTCCCAGCGACGGGGGGAATAAGTGGGAGCTCTCGGGGCACGGGGCTGGCACACCCGAGGGCACTGCCCGCTGGCCCCGGCGCTGCTGCGGGAGCGCTGCCCGCACACCCCAGCGCTCCCCACCACACACCACCACACACCACCACACCCCGCACACCCCGGCGCACACACCGCCCCGCGGGGTCTCTCACACAGCGGGGCTGCCTGCTGTGTTACAGCTCCAACCACGTGAACCTGTGCTTTCTTCTCATCTCCCCGGCTGCGGCTTGAGATGGAAACTCAGGCTGGGAACAAGGCAAAGCATCGCCCCGGCTGGGGAGCGCAGTGTGTGTGAGTTGAGGTCCAGTGCTCACCTCTGCAGAGGAGTCTGTCCTCTCTGCTTGCTCTGTGCTGCCCTGGGACTAACACAGCTCCTGATGCACTGGTAGAAAAAACTAGGCTTTAGCTAGATAATAAATGACACATTTATTTTCTGGCTGTTGATATTATTTATATATTGAATTCTGGATGGTGCCCAATTTCACATTAAAAACGAAAAAATGTTCACATTTTAGTCGTGAGTCACCACCAAGTTCTCCTTCACAGGAACTATACCACTAGTGCAATTCCAGCACCTGTTGTACACCATAATTGCTCATTAACTTGTTTTACTTTATTTTGCTTTGTTTTTCCCAAATAGAAGAATTTCATAGTGTTCATAATGTTTTCTCACGTTCTGTGGGAAATGCCCTTTGCAGATGTTTACACCTGGGGAAGGTTGCGATAGCTGGCTCCCAGCCCAGGGTGGACGTCTGAACTTCTGTTTGCTCCTTACAAAGCTCCCAATTGCACATCCAGCATGTCCAGTTGTCTCTTGCCAAACACCAGGCTGATGCAAACCTGGCAAGATGGCTTTCAGTCTCATTTGCCCCAAACACTTAACCCTGTGCAACCCCCTCACGTCCTGGCTTGCCTGTTGTACTACATGCTGGTGCCCGTGAGCCAGAGCAACTGCCTGCAGGTCACCACTCCCAGGACATGGCTGGAGAGATACTCTCTGCCCTTCTCCCACGGGGCTTCCAGCTCAAGAAAGAAGATGCCCTGCCAGGGGAAGGGGCACCAGGATTTTCCATAGGAGGGAGTAGTTCCAGGCTGGTGGAAGATGATGGAGTGGGAACCTGCAGCCAAGCAGAACTGCTCAGGTCCTTCAGCTGTCTTATGTTTGTGTTCATGTTCTCAGTAAAATTCCTCACGCTTCCTCCCTACCAGTGGACTAAATTCATTCCTCATGGACAATGGACATCTGAGATTCACCCAGCCACTCTTTTTCTTCCCTTTTTGTTTTTTCTGCCCCCATCTTGGAGCCCAGTACTTGGGACATACCCTCACATAAGCATTCACATAACATTTTTTTTGGAGCCATGCACTGCTAGTTATCATCATCTTGACAACTTTAATTCTATGTTTTGACTTTCCTTATCTTGCTTGGCTTTAGTTCATGTATTTTCTCACAGTGCAGCAGCAATTTTCTCATCAAAACCAACCCAGGGTCACACAGCCGTGCTGCACCTCGTGTCAGAGACAGCTGAGCCCTGGGGCCATCCGTAAAGCTCCATGCCCAGAAGAACATCTAGACTGTGGTCCCCAGTCTGCTGTGATGATAACAGGTCCCGGTGCTCTGAGCAGACACTGCCTGGGAGAGCCAGGCAGCACTGGCACTCTCGAGTGTGAACTTTGAAGGAAAACACCCCAATCCTGCCACGCAAAGGAAAGCCACAAGGCTGCATGAGCCGGGCAGCCGGCCTGTGTTCGGAGGGCGTCCCAGCCTGTGCAAGGCTGCTACTGCCCTGCCCACAGGGGCCGAGGCTGCAGCTGCACGCCAGGCTGCGGGGCGACGTGACAGCCTGGGCAGTGGCGTGGGCAGCTGCCTGCCTGAGGGACAGCACGTGCCATGCAGAGTCACCACTTTGCTCGGCCAACTCCACATTCAGGGGTCTCAGCTGGGCATCTGCCACTTCATCCACCTCCTGAACGGAATATGCACGTCCTCCTCCTGCTGCCCCTCTCTGGACTTCCAAGGTGGGACATGGCCCTGCAAAGCCTGTGCTCAGAGACAGCACTTCTACCAGTGCTTAGAGCAGATTTTCATTAAGGCAAAAACTGTATCTTATGGGCTTGGAGCCACCTGTAATATCACATCTTGGCCAAGCCACTGTGGTAATTTATTATGTCAATACTTATGTCAAACGCAGAAACATGTCCAGTAATGGGGAGGGAAATATTATTTTACACTTCTTGGCAAACCCATGAGGACATTCACATTGATGGCTTGTCTTGTCTGCTAATGGGTGGCCTCCGGGCTTACCAGCAGAGCTCAGCAGAAACAACAGCTGCTGCCCATGAAGGAATGAGATAATAAAGGATAATAAAGGAGAGACAATAAAGTGTCCAAGATGGGCTCCCACCTTGAAAGGATGACCAGGTTTTTGAGGTGGTAAGATCAAGAAGCCAGGCTTTTGTCATGAGACAGCACAAAATATACGTCTTCCTAACATTTCATGGCAGTAAGAAATAATGCCTTACTTTCCAAAGGGTTGCAGTCTTCTAGTTAATAGCTCCTAAGAGGAAGCTCTGCCTGAACTGACACAGTGGTCTGAGGAACAATTGGTGCAAGATTCCAGAGGTCAAAGTCTGCTTTAAGAATTGGAGGTTCACAGGTTTCCACTCAACAGATAGCAGAAGCGTAAGGCCTGAGAGGGGTTAAAGGACTAGTGAGCCAAGTAACCATGATGCTGTATAATACCAACTTGTGTTTTGACAGACAATCCCCCTGAAGAGTGGGACTGTAGCCAAGCAGTCTAGCTTGGCAGAGACAGACCCTAGCAATATATTTCATCCTTGCCAAGCAATGTTGATTTGCTTTGGTTCACATTCATTTGTAAGCACCCTGTCTGCACAAAGCCCCAGATGGCTGTGGAGACTCCAGCACAACAATATTTTGATACAAATGCTCTTACAAAAGCTATCAGAGCTTGAGCTGGTGTCCGGGAACAATAGTGCTCACCATTTAGTTGTTAGACTGGTTTTAGAAAGAAGCATGCATAAAGGAAAGAAAATCCCTCAGCTCAATTTGTACAAGAAGATCTCCCATTGATCCAAAATTTGTTTGAGAAAAGATCCTCAACCACTTAGATTGCTGTCTTCAGTGTCTTTGAGCCTTTTTTTTTTCCCCCTGGTGCTACAGAAATCACAAGCACGGCAATAGAAATGGAAAAATTCTCTGGACTCACACTGACAGTTCAGTCTGGCTTGTCAAATGTACCAGCCTCCCCAGCAGTGCAAGCCTGTCTATGCCCTTAGGTCCAGAAGCACATGGAAGAACAAGAACTGCTAAAAGTAAAACATGGTTTCCCTTTTCCCCAGTGAACTAGAAAATCTAAAAGGGAAACTTGGCCTTCTTTCTCTCCTTAATGGAAGATATGAAGTCATAACATGACTCCTTGTCAGTTTGTAATTCCTCTCCAGTTCCTCTTCTTCTTCTTCACACGCAATAGTATTTGAACACTTCGGCCAACACAGCCTAACTTCTCATTACAGAAGGTGGCAGACCACCTCCAGACATAAAAGCCTTGAGCTGCTGGCATTTCTTTGAAGAAGAAGAAGAGAATTTGCACCAGTGTAAAGTTTTAACTCTGCTGGACTAAGGTCCTTCTTCCTCTTCTCCCTGCCAAACCCAAAACAAAAAAGACACAGGTGGTACCAGTCCCTCTGCAGAATTCCACAGGAAATGTCTGGCAATATATGTATCTGCCTTCTGAGCTGACAGAAGGTCTTGCCTTGGTAGAAGTCATTGGCTCCAGGAGTTAAGTACCAGTTTCTTTTCTCCTGCACTGTGCATTCTCACCAATGCTTCTGCATTGGGGTGCACAATAGACAAGGCATCTGCTGCTCCTTCAGATCTTCATGGATGATGTTTTATGCCAAGTCAGTTATTTCTGAAATTTTGTGGCATGCAGTAGTTCAGTCACGAGGTATTCAAGACATAGGAAATGGGTTGCTCTTGCTGTCAGTAACAAACAGATGTATATGATAAAGTAACACACTTGTTAGCTACAGAAAATTTCAAGCATTTGAAAGCTAAAAACTCCAGAAAAGCAGTGATCTTTCACCATTTCTGACATCACAGCTTTCTTCTAACCTACCCAGCTGGTATGAGACTTGCCTTACTGAAAACATTCAAGTGCTGATGGAGCACCACATCAAGGTGGGACAGTGATGACCCTGACTGACAGCCAGGGGCTGGTTAATGTTCTCTGAAGTGTCTCAGTTCAAGTGATTGTGATGTTTAGAGAGGAGCAGCTCTCCAAATCTCTTACTCCATCCTTCACTGCAACAGTCACAAGTCATGTTAATACTTTTCTAGTTAAGGAATATCTATTGGAAATGAAGAAACCTAACGAACCAGTGGAGCCCCCTCAATGGCTCCCAGTTTCCTTGCAAGAAACTGCATGGGTTTGGTGCATCATTGTCAGCACTGCCCTGTGAATGCTCCCTGACGATATTCACCTTGGGGAACAAGCTGTGCTTTCCTTAAATGAAACTAGAATGAACAAAGAAGGTGGCTCTTCACACCATAGCACCATTCAGATGGACAAGGCCTTATCCCTGGAGACCTGGACTGTTAAAAGCATAGGTGGGACAAATTCACAGGAAAAAAAGTGCACCCAGGGATGGTAAACACAAAGAGCACTGGCTCCAGCCGTCCTAGAATTTTACATATACAGAGGGTGAACAGGTGTATTTATTCAGCAGGAGAACCTTTTCAGTGTTTTGCTTAGTACCACTCTTAACCCAGCTGTTATAGCATCACTACCCAGACCTCCAAGAGCATTTTCTCTAATGGTTTTTCTTGAGCAATAATTGCAGCTCATTCTCCCCTGCTTCACACAGGTATCTGAACAGTGGACATTCAAGTAAAGAGCGAGGGGTTGAGGGGACAGCAGCAGGAGGGACATGTCTTCAGCAGGATTGAACACAGTCAGCTCTGCCCTATATTAGCCAGCTGCTGCTGCCCAGCAGGAGAGGCTGCACATCTGCAGGGCTGAGGTGGGAAGAAAGCTGCAAACATCATGTCAAATAAATCCCCAAAAGAGGCCCCTAAGGAAAAGCACGTTTCATATAGCTCATGTGTGTTGGAATAACAATTTCAAACTGAATTCTGCAGAGCAATGAAGGTTTATGAATTACTTCCTAGTGGTTGAAAAGGCAATTAAGAAGTAAACAGATCAGCAGTGGACTTAAACTCACTATGCAGGGAACTTCTGTCACTGGATGATATGTAGGAGCTCAGGTCAGGAAGGACTGGGAAGCCTGCACCATCTGATGGCTGTATGCAGCAGAAGACTACCTCCTCCCTCACCCTGTGGTGTGCCAGCCTGAGCACAGGACTGGACAGCTCAAGGCTTGGACTGAAATCAGTTTTCACCCCCCTTCTGACAGATGTCAGTTTTGCTTGGATATCAACCTGTTTCCACGACAAGTACTCCTCCAACATTTCTAAATCATGTCTCTGTGATGTTATTACTTAACTAGCCCTAGACCATGCTTGCCTGAATGCTGGTGTCCTGTAATGCAGGAGGTTTTACCTCATTGAGGGGACCTTGGACAATGCATTTCTCTATCAAACCACCAAGTCAAGGTTGCTAGGTAGCAAAACCAGCTAGTCCTAAGTACCTGGCTACTGCATTTCCTGCTTCATCTCTGCTGTGTGGTCATTTCCCTGGGAGGTTGGGGACTGTGGTGAAGAATTTTCCTGCTGTTCTAGAAACAGGGGTCAATGTGCAATAGTGTGGGTGGGGATGGAAACTTGACAAGCTAAGCAGGTTGAGTAAGATTAGTTTATTGATTTAGTATAAAAAACCCCAAACTATAATCAGACAAATAAAGTAGGTATTACTGATCCTGCTGTGCTGTGACACTAACATGTTCCTCAGGATTTGAACTCAACGCATCCATTCACATGGCCGTGGCTCCTCCAAGAAAATAACAGGGCATTCTGCATGTCCACCAGTGCATTGTACAGCAGTTTCTGCCAGTTTATGACCTTGCTTGAGCATCAGCCTTAAAAGATGAAATTATGATCTTAAAATCTAATGATCTCACATAATCTTACAGCCATCTAGTGCTAGCCAAAATGTAGACCTATTTAAGCCAAGTATTTGGGTTTCAAATTTTCCCATTAAATGAGGGGTAATTTGAGAGGCTAAAATATCTGGCAAATCCATGCTCATGTGCCTACTTTCCAAGAATTAAATAATATTCTATATTTGATCTTTCTGCTACATTTCTACATGGAGCACAAAAGAGACTTAAAATGTTAGCTTGAACAAAGTAAACTATCCAGGGCTAGCATAAAATGTCATTTTAAAACTCCAAGATACTTGGCATTTGGCATCCTTTATAGCCTGAAGGTTATACAGAGTTCGGCTTTAACTTCTGACATCACTGCTTAAGAACTGTGGGAGTTGAGTTTGCATCATGACCTAACAAAGAAAAGGCCTTTATTCTGACAGTAGTTATTTAAGCTGACCTGAGAATATTTATAATTAGGCGCCAAAGGCTGGTCTCTGACAGGCTGCCTGCAGTGAGCATGCCCTGTGTTGCAGTTTCCAAGTTGTTGCCTACAGTTGCCCTTGATTTTTTTTCATGTGCCACTGCACACTATTCATCTTGGCTTTCATATTTTTGATCTTATCAGTCTGGATTTTCGTTACTGTATCTTGTTCATCAGTAAGGCTATGCTGGATCTTGAAATCCTCACCTGGAGGACACAATAAAGTCTCAACTTTGCTTATTGTTCAGAAACAATGAGTGGCTGGTTCTCATCTCGATGACTACTGAGTCATTTCTGGAGAACTTGCTCCCACTGAGAAGAGACAGCTGTTTTACAACCCAACCCCTGCTCTAGGTAGAGAAATATTCACACGATATCTGTTTACCAGCACTGGGTGTTTCTCCATCAGCAAGCTACAACTTCTCAAGCACAGGCATATCTGCACGAGATTTTCTTATAGGTAAAGTCCCATCCCTGTCTAAACACTGTTGGTGATGTCCTTCCCTATAGGAGGGCAGGGTCGTATCTTTATACCAGGGTCAGCATTACTTTCTCTCACTAGCTGTGTGCTCAGGTTGGGAAATCCCAACATATGGCTTATGGCTGGAGCAGGATCCTGCCTGTGCTACTGTTTGCACATCTTCTGGTGGCACAGCTTTTCCTCTAGCCCAGATCAGCCCATCTGGACACTGGCAAACAAGTGAAGGGGAAGCATGTGTAAAGCCCATCTGTACTTGTACACCGACACCCCTTTTGCCTGAGTGGCCACTATACTGGGCTGCTTTTGAGTGTTCCCTTTACCCAGAACAACTTAGAGAAGTTAAGGGTGTAGATAGTTTTCTGGTTTTCTTTGAAAGTTTTGTCATAAGTAGTCATGGCTTTCCAACACTTTTTTCAGTGCAAATCTATCTGACAAAAATGGCTTCTTGTTTGCCACAGACTATCCCCTGTGAAGAGGAGTGGAAAAGCGTGGCTAAGGCCACATCAGTAGAGCAGAAGAAGCTGGTGGCCCCAAAGTGGAAAGCATGAGCTATTCCTCCAGCACCAGTACCGGGGCAGCCCAATGCCAACAGAGCTCCCTGCTCAATCTGTTTTAACAGCACGTGGCTCATATTTTCTGTTTTCCCTCCTGACATTATGCCGATGTGCTAATCCTCTGCGTGGCAGCAAAAAACCTCTGAGATTTCCTGCAGTGCTGTCAGCTGCTGGAACTGGACTCCCTGTAATAACCTCCAGGGCCAATGGCCCGCTGCCTCCAGTTCCCAGTAAGGACTTGTTTTCCTTGGCATGGCCAACATGTGCAAAACCTCGTTCTGATGGTTTTTTGAAAGAGAAAGTACGTGGCGAAGTACTTAGCTCTTTCAAGGAAGTTGGGAAACGATGGAGAGCAACCTCATGCCATGTGAGCACCAAGTGTGTTGTCCAGCTTCCAGCACAGAGCTGTAAATCACCTCCTGAATGGCTGTCACAAGCACACCAGATCACCACAAAGAAGCTATTTTTCTTTCATCATGACTGCTTGTTCAGGGTACAACACTGCTGCTAATGCATTTAGCAGGTGAAAGAAACATTTGGAAATGGATATCTCTCTCTTTTTTTTCTTTTCCCCCCGCAAGAAATAAGGTTGAGTTTGTTTGCTCTGCTTGTTTGGAGTTTAGCTTATTTTGTTATACTCCACCACAGCTGCAGTTTCCTACGCATGCTGGAAATGGTAGCACCCGCTCAGCTGCAACAGTCTCTCAGGGCAAAGAGGGATATTTCCAGTACTGCAGGCAGGGATTTACAAGGTGCTTTAAGGGGCAATTTCAAACTGCATCCAAACGTTACTGCCTCCACCCCAGCTGGTCTGGAGAAGTATCAAGGTCCCCACACCTGGGGTGAGCCCAAATCCAGCAGATCCTCTGCCTGTGCCCACACACTCTCCATGCTCTGTGCACAGCACTGGAGCTATCCCCTTCCTTCCCTGGACAAAGCAGTCAGTGTCACTGTGGCTCACACCAGCTCAGGTGTCCCTGATGTGGTTGCCTCTCATCTGACTTCCCAGCAATTCATGCTGCCTTTTGCCAGTCACCATGGCATTCCCCAGGCGGTTTCCTGTGCCCAACATCCTTCATGGCTCTGCCTCCGTGGCAGGCTGGGAAGATGATTTCCAATTTCCGTTCTCACAGGGGTCAGGCACATTGCTTGGGAGTGCTGTAGGGTTGGGCACCTCTCTCTGCTCAGTCAGCCCCTGCCAGCAATAGCACTGTTGCCATGGTGGAATATGCTACAGGAGCAACCTACAAGTGGCAGATTGGACCAATGCTTTCTGAAGATTAATTACAAGCATGTTATTTTAAAATGTGTGACATGATCTTCTGTCAGGAAGACACTGGACGAATAGGAATTAAAGATACATTGCATGAGCCATTAAATGTTTTCCTAGTGACCATGCTTTGAGCATACCTGAAGTGAAAAATGAGAAACTGTAAGGTAAAGGCTGCTCATACCCCAGTGTGAGACAGTTTCCTTAGAAAACTGTCTGTGGGTAGGTCCCTCCCACAACAGCATTGCTGCCACCAGCCAAAAGGCAAGATTCAAAAGAGCCCTGGAAGCAAGTCAGCATCTCCAAGCAGCCAAAACACTGGACTGAGCAACTTCATCCATGGGATACCAATCAGAAAACCTCTTCTGACAAAAAGAAGAGAGGCATCAGTTTCTGAACCAAGTTTCTTTTCTGGATAGTCCATAGGCAGAGACTCATGATTACTGTTGTCAAAGCTGTTGTCTCTTATGTGGTCCTTGTGCAGCTGCTAGTACCCATTTCCTCAAAACAAAATATGAAACCACCTATGTTTTACAGTAAGCACTCTAAAAGCACACATTGTAACAGAGAATTGGGTTGTGTCTTCTTTTGAGCCAATGCATTAGATTTTATAGTTGAGGTGTGCTCTCAGAACAGCCCCTTCTGCTGTGGTTTGCCATGGCAGAGGCAGTGTTTGCCCAAGTGGGCACCTCCAGCAGCAGTGGCTGCATTAGGAATAAGGCTTTTGGAGGAAGACTAAATCTTCAAGTGCTATGATGGCCTTGGTCTAATGGTAGAGGGTTATGAAACCCCAAACCCTTCCTATATCCGCTGATGTACATTGTTTGTGCTATGTCAGACCATTTTCTCCCTGGAGGATAAACCATCATAGGAATGTACCCCTTAGCATTGGGGCTGAGCCAGGAGGAGGTCTGTCACTCGTGGATGCTGCAGGGGCTGGTGATGGGTCTGTTCCTCTCCAGAGGTTTGTTTGCAGTGACTGTTTCTACATGCCAAAATCAACTCTGCTGTTTTAGTTTTATGTTGAGGAGGGAGATATGTGGTGTGATGTGGTCATGAAGAAAAAGAGAGGGTCTGTACCAAACATAAACAGTGGCCATAAATGCCTATATGTATATATTTCAACACTGCATGAAGTAAAATACACTATAATTAAAACAATATGAGGAAATACTTTATCCTTAAATGGTTCAAAGTTTAATATAAAGTATCACCATGTACTTTCTGGAATTCAAGTGTGTGTACAGAACAGTTTCTGGTTGGACAAGATACTCTGCACCATCTGAGCTTAAGTAGGAATTCCCTGGTTGTCTGAAACAAATATCTGATGGGAAATCAGAAAAGAAGGACCACATATTTAAAGGTTAAACAGCAACAGGAAATTTCCTGAGGAAACTTCAGTGGCAGGATGCCTGCTCTGTCAGGATGGTAAGATCTGCTCCTTGACTCCATCTTTTAGCAAAGCCAACTCCTGCATAAACACCACAGACTTTGACTAGGAGCATCTAGGGAGCCCTCCTGCATAAGAGTCCTTCCCATTTTTTGGGGGGAAAGTAGAGAACAAACACATTTTCCTCTTCCTTCACGTATTTAAAGCCTGAAGTCTGTTTCTGCAGCTTTGGATAAAATGCATGTTACAGCTTTTTTTCTGCCTGTGCCATGGGGAAGGGTCAGAACAGACCTAAGTTAAAAACAGAAAAAACACAGGTAAGAGGTGACACAGGTGACAACTGTACAGCCAGTGAACAACTGGAAGACCCCAGACCTCAAAATAACCATTGGTGCAGGTACATAGACTGTAAGGGTATAAAAGCCTTTGTGTGGGGTCCCTCCCTGGAGCCACCCGGGTGGAGCTGTACCACTCAATTATTTAATTTTTTTTTCCTTTTTTTTCTGAAATCAGATGCCTGACACCCTCCTGCAGGAAACCTAGGGTAGAGAAAATTCTTTATGATTATTTAATTCTATTTTAGAGCGTTCTATTACTATTTTCCTTGCTTGTTAGTGGAGCAAAGATACTTGTGGACTTACGGACCGGGTCTTTCTAACCTAATTAGAAGAACTAAGCCAAAGAAATGTGTTTTTCCTTTCAGATCACTCTGACACGCCGGGAGCAATGAGCCAGCTGGTTCCTCTGGCCCTGTCGCTAGATGTCAGCCCAAACACGCGAGCGCGTCTGTGCTGCTGCGGGCTTCGTGCGGATGCGTCCGTGAGACACGGGCTGCGCTGGCAACCTTCGCCCCTTTCATAGCAAGCATGCATTTATATAGGCCATATTTTATGCGATGGAAACTCTCACCCGAAGTTCCTGCCCCCGTCCCAGATGTGCAGGAAGGGGGTTAACATCTCATGTGCACTATTAGCAGCAGCTTCCCTGCTCCCCACGGGCTGGTGCTGTCCTGGAATACCCTGCCAGGGAAGACTGACAGGTGCAGGGGTTTATTGCTATTAAAAGAGAAAGCAGCTATGACTGCTACCTTGAAGAAGCTATGAGCTGTGGGCTCTCCTGAGCCCAAATGATGGAGCAGAGCAGGTGCTTTCAGTTTTACAGTGAAGTGAAACCAGTGCCAGGGAAACAGGACTCACCAGGGTACTTTTTGCAAGTATTATAAAACTTCATTATTTTTAAAGCTTCATTCATGTTTTTTCTCCTCCCAGCATTGTTTCCCAGAGTGTTTAGCTCAGATATCTGTTACCAAAGCTAGTGTTGACCGAAAACCCTGAGAGAACAGAAATTACCCAGTGAAAAAATAGCATTTCCTCTTTTTCTTCCCACTCTGGCTAGGGGTAGAGGCAATTTCCCTTTTCCTTGTGTAGAAAACAGACCCTTCCCCATTTTCCCCTTATTCTCCCAAACTCCCACTGTGGCAGGCCAGCCTGGCAATGGCTCCAGGCTGCATTGCTGAGACCCCTTGTGGAATCCAGGGATTAAAGGTTGGCAGTGAACACCTACTTCTACATCTCTGTTTCTGCTTTTTCACCTTCTGTTTTTTGAAAAAAGGAATGTATGAATTTCGCTGTCAAGACCCTGCCTTTCCTTGTGCCTTGTTATGCAATGTGAGGCATGCAGAATCTCCTGGGCAAAACCCAGCTGAGTTGCAGCTCCACAGAATGCAGTGTATTTCCAGCTCACTTGTGTGGGACATCCCTGACCTGGCAAGGGCTCACCGGGCAGGCATGAGGTTTCTGTGTCTGAACTGGCTGGCACAGGAAGGGCTCAGGCATTCCTGTATCTAGGCCTCCTGTTTCCTCAGGGAATTTGTCCCTCATGGAGACAAACCTAGAGAGACCTTCAAGCTCTGGCACTTTTGAAAACTCTTGTCAGTCAAGGGATTTTCAGCAAAGAAATGCAAATAATTTTCAGTCAAAAGAACAAGTATTTAAGCTGCTCCAGCCTGGTGTCCTGCAATATGTAGCCTGTTCTGTTGACATAGCTGCTCAGTGATACCTGTTTCATTTTCTGAACCACTTCCTTAAGGAACAACTAGGTAAGTGGTGGATACAATTTGTTCTTGATTGCCATGGGGAGAAAGAGAACAGCAGCATAACCAACCACAAGCGCTACTCCAGGTGGTGACTCTTCAGCTGCTGGGACTTGGGTCAGCCGTGACAAGGCTGGATTGCACGGGGCCAGCGTGGAAAAGCGCGTGTGATGCCAGGCAGGAGGGATACTTGGATTTCAGTGGCTTGACATTATGCCTTTCCCTGGTTTGATTTTTTAACTTTTAATTTCCTTTATGAAGCTCTGCTCCTGGCCCGGATCCTGGCAGCACTTCATCACACAACAGCAGTTGCCATGGCCACTACAGAGGAGGCAGCAAACAGGGCTGCTGCGGCAGGAGCTGCTGCGCCTTCCCGGGCACATGGATTCCTGGTGCACGGGGAGGTGGCTGCACCGATGGGCAGGTGTGTCAGTGCCTGAGGGTGGGAGCACACGGGTGCATGGGCATCCCACGGCAGGGCCCAGCACCGCTCAGCTCACTTGCAGCCATGTGCCCTCCCCAAACAGCCACCAGCCATGAGCGAGCCATGCAGCACAGAAAAACTCTGGTGTGAACGGGCTGAAATATTTTGCATGGGCTCAGTATAGACATCTGCAGCTTTATGCTTGCTTTGGAAATGGGGATGAGTGTTAGAAAGGGAGGGGGTGGAGCTGCAAGGATGCTCTACACGCTGCCAGTTCTCTGTGCATGTGGAAGTCATGAATGTGATAAAGCTAAAGCCGGCACTCAGCAATTGGAAGAGTGGAGTTCTCTGGAGAGGCAGACAGCCCCTCCTGCTGGTCCTCTCTCCTGCTGTGCACAGGGCAGTAGGAAAGGTCAGCTGGAGCTCTTGGGGCTCAGCTGGTCTGTCAACTCACTGCAGGTAATGTGGCCAAAGAGTGAAGCAATGTCCAGCAGCTGCCAGCCAGGCTGCAAAGAGCAACTGAAGTAATGCACAGTACATACTGGAGCTGGCTATACTGGAAAGAGGTGTTCTGTGTGGGGCTTTCACCCCATCAAGGTGTTGGCTCTTGTTACCTCACCTCCATACAGATTTGTCGGGGACCCCTACAGAGAAGCTGCTGCTGGGGGTTGCTCATAGCTACAAGAAGCTCTTGCTGGGGTAGCTGTGGAAAATGCCACATATTGTTTTGGTTTTGTCCCTGCATTGCTGGAGATATTTGGGCAGGATCAGTGGCACCACACTCACATCAGCCAGCCGAGCTCACCCGAGTTTGGCGTGCATTTCTAGCCTGGGAGAAGTGAGGACCTAAAAGCACCGTGCAGTGGGCTGCCAGTTCAGGGGAGGCTGCACTGCCTGTCTTGCTGCTGCCCCTGGTGTGGGGTGAGATGCAAGAAAAAGGACTGGTACCTTAAAGCTGTGCAGTTAGACCTGCTAGTATTGATTCTCCAGAGCTCTTGGTTACTCATAGTACATTCATTTTGTTTATATTCTGTTCTATAAAACTAAATAGTTCCCCTCTCGGTAGCTTTATACTCTCTAAAGAGCTCTAGCACATTTCCCATCCTGTTTTACATTTGCTTGCTTGTTTCTCGAGCTGGTTCTTCCAATGTCTCATAAATCATGTCTTGTGTTGTTTGAATCGCTTCCAGTTTCTTGCCATCTGTTCAGTGCCAAAGTGAACAAAATATTCGTGGTTCATAGCAATATCCACTATGACACAGAAACTGAAGCCTTGTGGAACTGAAGTTTTGAGTCTCCCCAGCAAATGAGATCAAGATTGATGCACTGGTCTTTGTGCCTCTAGTGATGCATCTTTCTTCTTCTGCTTTTAACTTACAACAAGTACACAGGATTTCCATGGGTTAGCTCTCCTCCCCTGCTCTCTTTTCTTCTCTTCCCAGAATCCAGGGCTTGCATTTGTTTTGAGTTAAGAACTCACTAAGGCAAAACTTTAGACCTTAGCTCATTGACGATTATGTAATTTCTGATCTCTGCGGCATGATCACTTACTTGGATGGTGGTATTGTGTTTTGCAGTTTCTTCATTGTAACACTTCTTCATGTGGGCTTCAGCCATGAGGTGCCCTGAAATCAATCTGTGACATCTGTGGTTCAAAAAAATCCATGTGGACCTTTCAGTTTTTCTGGAGTCAGCTGGGGTCCTGGTTTGTTACATCTAACCTCTATTTTGTTCTCAGAGTCCCAGGAAAAGCTGTGCCCCTTAAAAAATCCTGAGCAATCCACTCTTTTGATGGGTCTTCAATCACATTTTGCTCTTCCCAGATGTTGTTACTAATGTAATGTTCCCAAAAATCAACACAGCTGATTTTACCATTCACCGTTTATTTCTGAAAATTGGGAAAATCATGTTTTCCTTTAATCCAAGAAAGAATTCTCCCCAGGCTTTCTGCCTAGTCACATCTTCCACTGTGTGGTGGGAGATGGTTGCTTCTTCAGAGTAGCACAGCCTGTTGTCAGGCTTCTGATCCTAGAAGTGCCTTTCTGGGAGGAGCCTTCAGACATGACTGCTCTTACTTCAGTGAACTAGGTCATCCTCTCAGCTGCAGATGAAGCTCCTCAACCACACCAACTTTCACATTGCAGTGTCAGCTTTCATCACACCTTGTGTCATGGAAAGGCTGACCCATGAGAGACAGAAGCTTGCAGGAGTCCCTTCAACACACACTGAGCAGAAGCTCCAGATTTTGCTTTTCTGGTAGTATTTGGGTTCATAGCTGTTGCAGGACCAGGCAGAATTCTCTGTAAATGCTATTTACTGTTTGCTGCATCTAATTTATTTAACAGCAAATGAAAGCCCACGTGATGGTTACCTCTTCCCTCAGAGGGTAGTGTCAATTCTTAAGCCTTTCCCTCCCTTAGCCAAGACTTTCCTCCTCTGTCGCTTGATACGTGATTTTTTTTTTTCTCTGAGGTAGGTGACTTTACAGCTCTGTTGTCTAACCTTGGTGAAAATCTTTTCCCAGAGAAGTTTGATTATGATTCACTGGCATTACCCAGAGCACAGATTCTCCTGTTTAAGCAGCTCACACAACGCTGTCAGCAGTGTGTCTGAACACCAAAAATTGCCAAGTGATGACAAGCCCAAGAAGGGCTGGTGTTGGCAGAGCAAGGTTTTTTTCCTGTCATGTTGAGGTTACAGATACTTTAGTGTATCTGTTCTGGGTGCACAGCTGTAGATCCCCTCAGGAAGCACCTTTTCTCCCCACTACAATTATATTAGAAAGAAGTATCAGAATAACAGTGAAAAGGTTAAAACTGTGTTGCAGAGCGGGGTGCTGGAAGAAGCCTCAAGTGAGTGCATTTGTATTCAGGTCCTGCACTCTTCTGCTCTTGCTTCCTCCTGTGTTCAGCTCTGCAAGTGGAAATGAGGTTGACAAGGTTCAATGCAAACATTAGATGCTTTGTTCCACATGTAGCTTCACACATGAGTGGGGAAGGGGCCAGGGCTGAACTTGTTCTCCTCTAGTCTCTCTGCATGCTGGTTTTGGTGTACACCAGAGGGTCATGGGGGAGTCACACTCGTATGGCAAAAACAAGTACTCAACGGTAAACTTCCTGTGAGGAAATGCATTGCAAGAATGATCATAACACTCTCAGCCTCCCAGGTAACAGTAAGGAGTCCTTGGGTTATGGAACAGTAACTTGGTTTCTGCAAAATCTGAGCAGCACAGCCTGAAAACTGAGAAATGCTAAAAATTTTTTTGTGCAGGGTGGGAAGGAAATGCCCTCACCTCAGGGTGGCCATACCTGATTCTTCCTTACATCTCATCTGAGGACTGCTGGAGGAGGGTTGCCACTACTGAGACTGTCTCTGCTCATCAAGGTCTCATGACTTGTTTCTTTATGCATCCAAATCCACTTTGCCAAAGAGCTTGCAGCAGTGCAGGTTCCTGTGTTTCTTTTTCCCAGTACCTATTTGTAAGAGTTAAATTTCAATTCCAGAATACAGGCAAAAGAAACTCAGAAGCATGGTGCTAACAGTCAGACTTTCAAGGCCTGCCCAGGAGCAGGGTTTTCACTTTCTAAGGTGTGCAGTGACTTTTCTGCAAGGTTTTCTTCATGGCTTGTACTTTCTAAGAAATGAGCTGAAGCGAAGCCCAGCAGCCCAGCGGTGACGCTGCTCACCTGCCCTGGGGACAGCAGGCGCTCTGTATATGCCTGGGAAAAGTCCCTGCAGATCAGACAGAGGTGTAAAAACCCCATCAAACCACTTGAGAGAGGGAATGAGAGGTTTTTTACATGAGCAACTTGGATGAGGTCTCTTTTAAACTTCAGATGAAATGAAAGGAGAGTGGGGGTTTTTTCATTGCTGCTAGAAACATTTTTCAGTCTAACCTAAAAATGACATAAGACTCCAACCTCAAAGCAGTTTATTTACAGGCTTGGGTTTAAAAAAATCCCTGTGTGAGGGGGAGAGGCTATTCCTCAGTCAGGAGACAGAACTGAAGCTGGTGGGATGGCTGGTGGTTCTGGCTCCTTAGGTATGAATTAGGTGGGATTGTCTTTGGTAACTACAGCCAAGAGCAAATATTTGGGTGAGGGAGCCATTTAGGTCAAAGAACTAGGCATGTCACCTAACCAACCATAAGCTGGGTCTGGACATCAGAAAATAAGAATTTGGGGTCCACCTTCCCATGAATGCCAGGGGGATATAACTGCTTTTGAAAATGAAGAGATGTTATAACTGCTTTATAAATTCATTAAAAAGTCAATATGGCAGTGTGCTTGGAAAGCTGAGGGAAGGAGTCGTGCAAGGTCTTAGTCTAAAAATCAGTGTGGATGCCACTAGAAAGACACAGAAGGATGTGGGGGAAAGATTACCATGGGCATACCTCTAGTATTAATGGCATTTTTTGCAGAGAAAAACCAGGTTGTGGAGAAGTGTGCAGCTACAAACTTTGAGCAAGGAAAGGGAGATATGGCCATGGAGCAGCCAGCAGCAGCCCTCCTCTCCACCCTGGCTTTTGCCTAGGGACCAGAGGTTGTGAGTGAAAGGTCTAACTTGATGCCCTTCTTGACTTCTGGAGCTCATTTCCACAGGACCCCTTCTTCTTCCAAGGTGACTTCAGCTGTATGTGGCAAAAGAGCCTGATGCCTTCAAGGCCTGATGCTGTGAGGCAAAGAGCTCTAACAGCACCCAGAGCTGTATTTTGGCTGACAAGCTTTCCTGAGCAATCTAGCAATGGTGGCTAAACCAGTGTCTTTCAGCTCTGTTGCAGCACTATCTTCCCATTCTTTTCTGTTTATGTTTGGGATTTGCTTGTTTGTGTGGTTTTTTGTTGATGGTGGTGGTGGATGTTTTTTGGGGGCTGGTTTTTTTTTTTTGTTTGTTCGTTTTAGTTTCTCTTTAAGCACCTTTCACTGAAGAAGGTAGGACTGTGTGAGAAAGGAAGTTGTTTCTCACCAGAAATGGATGAAAGAAAAATTGTGAGGTATTCTTGTCCAGCCTCAGCCTGTTCCTTCTATAACTGGATGAAGCATTTTATTTTTTGCCATATGCTTTGCTGTGCCAAAGCACTGTGGTAACACTTACTGAGACACGGCTATCTGTGGCTCTCTGATCTGTCTTAGCCCCACTCAGAAAACCATGCTCAGCAAAGGGTATCAGCCTCTACCCTCTGCAAACTGGAGTGTGGCTCTGAGTTCAAGGCATCACAAATTAATTCCAGGGGAAGAAGAATTCTGTGATCGAGGCTGGAGTGCCACAGTAGAATCCTGTTGGTTTTGGGGTTTTATTCAATGTTTCTTGTAAAACCCACCACCAAAGGTATTCATCCATAATGGCAGCTTCCCAAGTTAGATTTTCCCCTTCTCTTGCTTTTGTTACACAAAGGGTTTGGTAACTCACCACCAGATGTTAAATGATTGTGGGCCTGGACCCTTAAGCCATCCTCCAAGGCACCCCTTGCATGGTTCCTCTCTGGGGTGGCTGTGGCTGGGACTGCAGTGTACTGTGGCAGCCCTATACTGGTATTATTGCCCACACAGTGCAAGACTGTATTGCAAGTGGGCCACGGGCCCAATTGGATAAAAACATCCAGATATAAGAAAGCGCATTTATAGTTGTGGTGCTGGAAATAATCTAATCTTCAATAAGGTCAATTAGTCCTTCTAATTATGAAATTGCCAGAGTTGCATTACATGGCAAATCCTGTATTTTTCCCCTCCCTCATTTACTACATAGTCAGTATAATGCAAACATAGCTGAGTTTATTTATTATGATTTGGATGTATTCCAATCCTTCTTCTGGGACATAAGGGGTTACTCGGCACTTTCAGAACAAGTCATACAGGAACCTTTTACATTGTATGATAAAACACAATGTCTGGTAAGGAACTAAAATTACAACCATCTGCAGGAAAGAACAGGGTGTGATATCCTTGTCTGAATCAGCCGCCCCTGAGTCCTGTGGTTCTTGCTCAGTACACCAGTGCCACCAGTGAGTACCTGACCACTTGCCAGTGGTGCTGATTAGCCAGTATGCTATCAGGCACAAAAATATGCATTTAATGCTCAGCACATGACAATTTCCATCAGACTGAGGATGTTCTGAAGTGACTTGGTGGACTGGAACAAAGTTTGGTTTACATAGTATGGCTTAATACCTCTTGTGGTAGTGGGTAGCTAATTTTAAATCTTTGCTCTATTTTTCAGTTTCTCTTTTCATATTAGGCCACATAAATTAAGGGAACATTTAAATTATTTTAGTTCCTGTATAAAGTTGTTGTAGTTGACCTTGCTTGTTATAGAACTAATAATAAATTAGGGGATTTGGATGGGCATACTCTATTCTCTATAGCAACTAATGTGGAAGAGCTCCAGGATAATATCTAGACCTGATGAAAATAAGTCAGCACCATTATTCTCATATACTTTCATTTAGACAGGGGGAAAACTGTGTAAGAACAAGGCCCCAGGGCTATCACCTCAACACAGAGTGGATGAAGCAGGGGGTATCCCATGAGGTGCTCCCCCAAAATCATGGAGCCAGACTCCCACCATGCTTGCAGAGGCACCATCCTCCCTCCTATGAGTGACTGCCCATGTCTCCTTGTGCTCATGTGTTTACATTTCCATTTAAACTTACATGCAAATCTGATTTTTCTAGAGTTTTAGCATGCTTGGTTTTGATAGATAATTGCTACTGTCCTGTAATATGTTTTACTTGGAGTTTATTAATCTGCTCCCAGCTATAATTCCATCTTAGCCTAGTTTTGTCTAAGGAATTTGAAATGTTCTGTTCTTTCCAGAGCAACAGATGCAAATATCATCCTGAGGATGGGAAGCTTATCAAACACTCAGTACACTGATGTTTCAAGAAACACTTTGTCCTGAGTCTCTTTGAGAGAAGACACTGCTTTCTGACCTTTGTATCACACGAAAGTTTTACCTTATGTAAGTTATGGAAGAGCATGCCATAGTTTTAATTGTAACTCAGTGCATCCTTTTAGGGACTAGTCATAGACACTACAGAACAATGCTTGTGGTTATCCCATTTTTTCCCTTCTGCATTCTGCAAACAGGGTTTCCTGTTTTGATCAAAATGGGTTTTGACCATGTCTGGGAGATGCACTGCTGAAACTAGAGGAATTCTCAGGGCCTTTTTCCCAGTGAAGCAGAGTTGATGAGTGCCTGACAATACCTGTGAGGCCACAGGTACCTGATAACATGTTCTCATTCTAGAGATTAATAAGGATTTCAGGCTAAATTTGCACTACAGTTGATGCCAAAAACTTTCTGACTTGCCATTTGGTTTTGCTGGTTGTGAGTTCCCACTGACACTTCAGCAATTTTTTTTGGGCTACATTTCACTCCAGAAGTAGTCTGAAACTTTCCTGCACATTGGAAGATATGGGGGGATATAATGCCAGCTGGTAATTAATTAGTGGCTGGATTAGTAACTGGAAATAAGGAGTTGAAACTATTGCACTGAATCCACCCATGCCTCCGTAGTATGGGAACTGCTCAATGTGAGGTTAGGAAGTTCAACACCCTTTTTTAAAAACAGTCCTTTTTCATTAAATTTCACTTCTTCTCTCAGTTTTGGGAGGATAAGATTCCAAAAAGAAGTTCCCATTTCTTTTGTCTTCTCCCTTCCATTCAGCAGGGCCCATGCAAAGGGCCACTGGAGGGCTGTCCCTGCCCCGTTGCCATGCCCAGGCAGCCCCTGCGTTGGGCAATACCAGACATGGGGTGCCAAGAGGGAGCCCATCCTGCTCCTCAACCTTGTGCTGGCCTTGCCATGAGGGTCACTTGTCAGCAGACAGCCTGTGAATGGGTTGGTCTCTGGCATGTTCCTTCTCACTGCCAATCCCCAAGGCCACACAGAGCATCCATCTGGGCACAGACACCGCAGCCACGCGCAGGGGAGCCGCTCTGGCTCAGCACACATGCAAGGGAAGTGAGGGTGCACCATGGCAACTCTCCACAACTCATCCACAACTGCTGCAAAATGGTCATAGTATCGGTAAAGCAGTGAGATAAAATGAATATCTGGTTAAAACTGATTACCTGTGTTTATTTCTTTGAAAAGCCGGTGAATTAAAAGACAGAACATTGGATTCAGTTTGGTTTGTGGAGAAACAGCTGGCATGGCAATTAGTAAACCCTACTCAAAAGCTTCTCAGCCCAGTGGCCACTTTCACTCAATTTGGAAAGTAAGGGTAGAAGTCTGCAGGCAAAGAGGACAGAGAAACAGGTGGTATTGCCTTTCTCTCCTCTCCCTTCCCATCCCTGTCAAGTCTAGACTTTGTGTCTAAAACTTACAAGACTGCCAAAGGTAGAGGGCCCCTGACTGACAGTGTCACTTGTTTTCAGTTCTGTTTTGTCACCTTAGAACCTCCTCTTTTATCTCTGCTTTTTATCAGATGGAAAACACTAAGGCAGGCTGCTGCCCTTCACACTGTGGGGATAGCCTGTGTCATGTGTTCAGGCACATGTATGCACAGACATGAACATGTGTGCCCCCAGGCTGCCAAGGGAAGGGGATGCTGACTGCAGCTCATGGCTCTGCAGGGTGTGGGAGGGATGCTCAGCACCCCTGGCTCTGCTGAGAGTGGGGCTTTCTGAACCAGGCAAAACGGGGCTGAACTGTGGCCGCATGTCCTGCAGTCCCCCTTCACTGCAAAAACAAATCCTTCCTAAGCACCTGCTTCCTCTTTGAAAGAAAGTAACATTCCTCAGTGAAAACCAGACAACAATCTGAAGGAAGAGCTTTTAAAAACTCTCAAAAACAGTTTTGTTGATTGCACACAACGGGCTTTTCTTTGCTTGGTCGAAAGTACATGTGTGCAAGACATTTGCATGCACTGTCTCTTCGAGGGGCGCTGCACCCCTGCGGTCAGGCAGGTAGCACGATGGCACACAGCCCCACAGTGCTTCCAGTAGCAGCAGCGATGGGCTGTACACTGGCCCATGCTCAGCTGCTGGAGTTTGAAAGCACCACTGGCATCAGCAGGCCTCCTGGTGTCAGCAGCAGTGCTTCCTCCAACCCACCTTTTGTGCAAACCCTCCCACACTTAGCACAGCACTGACTCGCCAGCTGCTATCCTCAGTGTCTCGGTATGGTCACGCTGCTGAAGCCCATGCCGTGGGTGCCTCAAACACTGCTCAGCCCTGTTCTGGCTGGTGCCCCAGGAAGCCACCCCTGCTGCCCCCAGAGCACTGCAGGGGCCCTGCACACCCATCCCACTGACACTCACCGGGGAGCACTCGAGGACACTCGGGCAGCTGCTTGTCTCCACTTGGTGCCCCAGTGACCTCCTGAAGAGGTGGGACCAGCCATGTGTGCCCAGGGAGTGTCACTGAAGACTCTCACTTCCTAATGTGTTTGTCGTAGTAACCAAGATTTAATATGTACCCCAACCATGTGCATGCACAGTTCTGGGAAACTGAGTGCACAGGGCACATCTTCACTTTCCTAGCCTATGTATCTGAAAAAATCAGAATGCTTGTTTTGTGGTTAAACTATCAGGCAATTGCTCTGAAGCAGCTGAAGAGCAGTACGTTTTTACAAAATATGTAGATGGATGAAGAAACTAATTGGCAGAGAATATTGGAGTGCCTATTTGTGCAAGGGGTGTCCATCGGGATTATTAAATAATCATTCAGATACAACCTCCAGCTCATAAAATCTCCAAAATGCTGATCAGCAGCTGCAGGGGGGATTTACCAAGAGCAAATTCACTCTAAACTTGCGCTGGCTCCATTAATCTCATGCAAAATACTTGTTCAAAATCTTGGAGACAGGATACCGGTCCATTCAGGCCAGTGATCTGACGCACATCCCTGTCCTCCTGTTGTAAAAACTACCTTATGCCTGTAATAATTAAACAGCTGGAAACAGCCCAAGCCCAAAGAACAATACCATGGCACTGAGCACATATTTATTCAGTCAGGGAAAGCAATGAGAAAAGGAGGTTTGTTCCAAGCAGAGCAGAAACACCTACTAGATTTACACAAAAATGGAGTGAGAATGCAGTCTTGGTAGAAGATACGGCTGGACTTCCCCAAAGCTGCTACCCAGTCGTGACAAAAATGGAGTTGAGCTCAATCTTCTTGGAGAGTGCTGCCCATCTGACAGTAACTGTACCCATATTTGCAGAAGATGCTTGGTTTAGTAGGATTTTAAATAGAAATGGGGCCAGAGAGGAATAATATTTGATTTTTTTAAAGTTTATAAAGTATTTGTACTGTTTTACTTGCAAGCATGAAGGTGTTCTGCTTGGGAACAAGGTGGACAGGCTCTGCCCTGGCTCCTGGAATGATAAGATAGTGTGGGATTCCTGGTGGAGAAAGTATTGAGTATGCGTTTCCAGAGCAGTGCTGTGGCAAAAGCAGCTACTGGCATTTTCTGAATGCATAAGAAGGTGTGCAGATTATCAGTTGAAGGACATTACTTACTGAATGAAGGACTCTGAACTTTGTAAAAGGCACTGCTGCTGCAATAAAGGGCATGTAAAATCTTCAAACCAAGCTGAAGGTCCAGGACACTCCTGAGATCAAGGTCTTCACCAGCTTGGCCTCTGACAAAAATCCAGAAGAACTGGCCTCAACTAATGCACATAAATTTTATCATTCAGATAAAATTCTGTGCATACATTGGGCACAAATTTTTACCCAAGAGCATGATTTACCCTTCTAAGAAAGAGGGTCCCCACTCTTTTCAAACTGAGACCCAGCATTCAGAAGGGTGACCCAGCTGGTTTGCTGCAGGGAGAAAGAAGTGTCTAGGCAAAATGCAACTAGCTTGTGAGTTACAGCAGCTCCCACCAGCCTGAGACCTCTGGACATCAGGGTATGGCCACTGAGACACTGTGTCCCTGATGCAGAGGTATCCCAGGCAGCAGAACTGAGCTGCTGTGGGTATATCCTGAAGGTTATTGTTGCTAACTGGCTTTGTCCTAATGGGGAGCTTGGAGTGTTCCTTAGCACAGGCTAAGGGATATACCACAAGAGCTGCTGTAGCTCTGAGGGACAAACTGTATTCTTTTCTCCAGAACAACCAAAGCCATGGGAATAAACAGGTGCTGAGCGGGATGTCTGCCCCCGGACCCCATGACAGCACTTCCCTAGAAACCCTCAATCACACTTTCCTTTGGCCTTGGTCTCCTGCAGAGTTCAAATCTGTTTATGGGCTTTGGAGCCCAGTCCTGTACCTGATGGCCTCCATCCCTTCCACTGGGGACAACTGGCTTGGGGCAGGCAGCTTGCTTTTCCTCATGCTGCTCTTCAAAACTGAAGCCTATCTTTGTGACAACTTCTTTCAAGTCAGCACATGAAGAAACATCCAAAGGATGACAAAAATAACCCAGGCAGCTGCACCCCCACCAAGACCAGGCTTTCCTTTGTAAGGCAACCAAGTGCCCTGGCATTGCATGTCGTTTAGCACAGGGAGAAAATTGCCTCTTGTTCAGAGTGTGCCAGTTGCTACCGCCGATGGACAGCGTGTGTCTGGCCCCAGGTACCAGATCCCAGTGTGGCGCTGGGAGTATTTGTGCTTCTGCCAAGGGAAGGGAAGTCAGTGCACATCCTGTTGGCTTCACCTGAAGTGACCCAGCTGGGATGTTGTTTCAGCTTGGCTGGACTGTGGTGTTTCTGTGCACAGAGAGTGAAAGGGGTAATAATCCTAATGAAGCGGCCACAGATACTGCTGCCCTGTACCTGAATGTTCTCTGTCCCCTGCAGCAGCGAGAAGCTGCTTACACAGGAAGATGGTGTTTGGTTAATTAAAGCAGATAACTAAAAATCTCATCACCTTGACTCGCTGGGACTGATGTTTCCTTTAGCTACGTCCCCTTTTTTCCCTTCATCAAGGCTATGTTACCTCAAATTAGCATTTGCTGCAGACAGTCAGAGTGGATCAGTGGGATGGGATAACTTGCTCCTGCAGCTAAGCCTGCAGTGAACTTGATTTAGTATCGTCTGTCTGCTTTTAAAGACTTTATTCAGATATAAACTGAAGAGATTTAAGTAAAACTATTTAGAACCCAGTTAAACAGATTTCCATGAATAAATGTGGACTTGCTGTAAGTGTAATTCCATACTATCTTTCATGCTGCTCTGGTTTTGCTTCTCTTCCATCCCATCAGGAACCTGACACCGTTAAACCATAATAGGAGCAGGCCCTGGTGAGGATAAGTTCAGCAGAGGTGGCCACTCTGCTTGCTGTTACAGCATAGTGAACTCCCCAGCTCACATTTACCAGTTACAACTTCCTCGTGAGGAGAAGCAGAGAGGCAGGCACTGCTCTCTTCTCTTGGTCACCAGTGACAGGACCAAAGGGAATGCCATGAAGCTGAGTTAGGGGAGGTTTAGACTGGGTATTAGGAAAAGCTTCTTCACCCAGAGGGTGGTTGGGCACTGGGACAGGCTCCCCAGGGAGTGGTCACAGAACCAAACCTGACAGAGTTCAAGAAGCATCTGGACAATGCTCTCAGGCACGTGGTGTGATTCTTAGGGCTCTCCTGCACAGGGCCAGGAGTTGGATGATCCTTGTGGGTCCCTTCCAACTCAGGATATTCTATGATTCTATGTAATTAATTTTATATAATTCATTTTAGAAGAGCCCTTTGAAATGCTCGTGAAGCAGTTTTGTATCAGCTTTGCTCATGCTCATCATTTACATTTTCCCTGTAAATTTTCCTCTACCAGTGAAACATAAAATGTTCATAAAGTCTCTCTGTAGTACCATGACACTTGTGTCTCCAAACAGCAGTTACTGGAGTGGCAATATCCCCCTAAAATGCGCTGTGCCATGACATGTAAGGCCTTCCAACAAAACAGGAGTTACCTTGTTTTCTCCAGCAAAGTATGGCAAATGCAAAAGGAAGCTGCAAAAAGTGCAAATACGAGGATGAGTCACACGGTAAGTGCTAGGGCAGCGGAAACCTTCAGGGAAACAGCTTTTAGGGAAAGGCACCTTGAATCAGCGTTGTCTGCAGGATCCTCTGCCCTAGTGCCAGTGGTGATGGGGCTGTGCGGAGTGGGGTACCACAGCACCCCATGGGAAGGTGCAGCACCCATGAAGGCACATGGGCTGTGTGGGTGGATTCATGCATACCCTGCCCCAAGTCGTGCTTCACACATTGTGTCAGGAGGAGCAAAGCGAAGTTTTAGGGCAGGGGAAAGCCCCACACTGCTGACTCAGGTCTGCTTCATTACGTGTTTTATGTAATCCATGTGAATTGGTTTATCCTCTTCCATTGTGTGACTGTCTGCTGGAGGCAAAAAGGCTTAGGTAGCACAATAGGCAATGCTGGTCCAAATCCAAAACATAGCCTCATACTACTACTATGAAGAAAATCAACTCTATCCCAGCCGAAACCAGGGACATTCACCACTCCTTATTCCACACCATTTATGTCATGTGTAGGTCCCACACTGTCTAATACATCCCCATTGACCATTATCCCCCTTCCCGTCCTTTGGTAAAATTCACATATATCATTCCCTTAGTCTATGGACCAACCCTGCAAAATGTCCATAAAATGGCCGTAAAATGTCCACAAAATATCCATTAAGTTCATTTAGTCCAAGATTTTGGCCCCAGGCAAAACCAGCACCCTGCCCCAAGGGTGATGCAGCATCAAAGTGTTCCCTAAAGATGCTCAGAGCACTGATGGAAGTTACTCCTGAGAAGGTGAAAGCACCAAGACATACAACTGGAGAAAAGGGAAAGGTGGGGTTGGCAGGGCCATACAAAGTGGTGGGAGAAAGGGCAGGAAGGCAGCCAGGGATGAGGGTTAAAGGAGGACCGGAGAGAAAGGGGTATGAAGCAGGCTCCAGTAGTGGGAGTCACAGTGCATGTGAAATGGTTACAACCTGGCCAAAGAAACCAAAGCTGTGAGGGGAAGCCAAAAACAGAAATGAAGGCAGGAGGAGCTGGGGCTGGGCTGCAGCAGCCCCACAGGTGGCCAAACTGCATACAAATGTCATGACCACCTGCACAGGCACTGAGACTGCTCACACCACCACAGGCTCCAAAACAGGTTTTAACAGCCACTGGCTCTCAGGGGCTTGCACCAGAAACAAACCTGCACCTTTATTTATGTGTCCATATTTTCTTGCCCTCGAGAGAACTGTGTTCAGAACGGTATCCCAGATGCTGCACCAGAAATACATGAGCCTTTTCACATGCAACAGGAACAAAAAAAGGCCTTTAAAATGTTACAGTGACTTGTATGGCAGTATTTATTTCTTTTTAAAATTCTAAGAAGAAAAGAAAAAAGAGGATAAGAGAAAAAAAAAGAGAAAGGAAAGAAAAAAAAAAAAAAAGAAAAAACCCCCACCTATTTGCCTGAGAGTAAAAATACTACTGAAACTGAAAGCTGACAGTACTGACTGTGAGAGATAACGTCGTTAAACAGGCACACAACACCCGCCCGGCTTCCTGCTGCTCCCCCACGTTTCAGGGCAGAAACTGTGAGGGGTTACTAATGCAGCACCCTGGCAAATTCCCAGCCTGCCACCCGGGTTTGGACACCTTAAAAGTTTACCTTCTCCTAAGAAACAGTGTGGAAAAACCTATGCAAAGGCACAAAGCTTAAAGGGCAGGATGAGGTGCATGAATCAGCTGAAAAACTATATCAAATGAGTGGAGGGAATGAAGGCAGTATTACAGCAGGCACTATCACGTAATTCCCCCGAGAAGAGGTGCAGCATGGGTGGTCCTCACAAAACTAAAATAAAAACACAGTAACTCAGATTCCTCTCCACACTGGCATTAGCCTGTATAAAACAAGGATCCATTTCCATTGACATTTCACCTCCTGACACTAGTCCAAAATTAGCTCTGAACACAAATTCACCAAGGTGGCTGGGCAGTGCTTGGAGTCGCAGCAGTGGGAAGCTTGGCAGCACATTCAGCTGCTGCTGAATTATTTAGTCCACAGGCATGTAATTGAGAGCAGAACTAGCCCAAAGGATCAAAAAGTAACACACTGAACTTGTATAGGGCTTCGTGTGCTTTGCTTATTTATTCAAAGCCACCACACACAGAGAGAAGCTCATTTGAGGAGCTGTAATGTCCAATAGCTGAATTTCGTGCATCCCAGGCGTTACTGCAACTGCCTTTGCTTCCTCAGAAAGCCTGGGGTCCTGGGCAAAGCACCGTCTGTGGTCCCTGTGGTTTCCTTCCTCCCCACTACTATTTTCATTATTGTTGACAGAAACATCGTGCACCTGCTGCTCTTACAGCAGAGATGGAAACCCCCCTTTCAAGTACTTGCCAAAAAAGTAATCAGGCTGTTTCTTCTGCTGCAGCAGCAGTAGGGAGACAGAGCAGCCTCTCCCGCCTGAGGAACACCTGCACCCACACCAGCAATCTGCATCACCAGCCCCTCCTAATAAATCCAATCAGCAAAAGTAATTAACAGACAGACTGCAAAGGCAGCTAACATAAGGCAGTGGTGATGAAGCTACCCTGGCCTGCCACCAGTGCTATCAGGAGGGATGGTGTCATAAGGGGCACAGGGGCGGGGAGTGTTTTCCCCAGGCATCTAAGGATGGGAGAAGGGGGTCCTGACCCCTGGCCCTTGTCCACGCCTTTCCAAGGCCACCATCATACAGCTCCATGCCGTGCCCACTGCCTGGCTTCCCTGCCAGGCATCTGACCCAACCTAGTGACAGGGAAGGAGAGGCTGGAGCAAGGGGCATATGGCAGTGCCTGTTCCCTCAGTTTGGGGGAAGCCCCAGCTGCAGAGTGGGAGAGAAAGAAAAGAGAAAGAGACACGTCTTGGGTGAGAGAGGAACAATTCAAAGGCACAGCTGCTTTCTGCTAGCCCAGGCAGGAACCCTGCAGCAAACCTGGTGACTCCACAGAGCCCCGAGGAGAGCCAAAGCACGGACTGGCACAGACAATTTTCACACCTCCTACAGACACTACTTTCTCCTTTCTATCCCAGTGCAGCTTGACTGTATTTTGCAGTCGTGTGACAAAGAAACATGCAGGTTACATACGAGTGCCTGCCAGGAACTTTCAATCACGGTGCAGGAGGAGCAGGCTGTAAGCCACGCTTCCCCGCCTGCCCGGATGCTGATGCATCAGGCAAGGGAGGGAGCCAAGCGGCCAGGTGCTTACATGCAAACAGCAACCGAGGCCACCACTGCCTACTGGGGGGAAAGTAAAACAAGGGCCTGGGCCTGGGGAAGTTTGAGCTGATTCACTGAGCGTCATTTTGAACGGCATTTTAACACCTCTGTGCGTTGGGATATGGCCGGGCGCCAGGAGGGTGTCAGGAGTGGCAGATGCAGACACCAGCAGGAACCTGGGTTGTAACATTATGTGACTCATAAACACACCTGGATACATCTATGCTTGGAAACATCATCTAATTCTTTAATGTTCTCCTTGATTTTCCCATTACTTCAGTTGAGTTATGGAAAGGGTGATCCTGCCTTTACAGAAGCCTTTCAGCAACAGTCTTGGCCCCTTCCAAGACAAGAAAAGAAAATAATTTACATTAATTTATAAACTCTCCTGCAAAAACATGGACATGCCTGGTCTCAGCTTGCCTAGGCAAAGGAACAGAGCCCCTCCAAACATATCTAACCCAGCTCCCCTTAATGGTTTTCTCTGTAAATTCATCTCCTACACACAGATGTATCTGTTTCCTCTATGGAAATACCACTTACCTCGAGGCACCATTCATTCAGTAAACTCACGTTTTGGATGGGAGCTCATGGCATGTGTCAGACTTGCATCTTCTAAATTCCCAAGACCCTGTACTTGACCTCATTTTCTCTTCAGGTGGTAGATAAATATTTATACTTCAGTGCCTTCTCCAAGTGGAGTAGGCTCACTTCAGTTGATTTTGAACAGTGTAACAAACACATGCCCAGGCAAGGGATACTGGCAATAGCCAAGGGCAAAGGCACCCATATTAAGAAGGGGGTGATTCTGCCTGTGGTAAATCTGCAAACAGAGGAGGAGCCTATGCTCTATAATCTCCTTTTTGCTAAATACCTTGCTTTTTCTCATATTTCAAACCAGCTCTCTCTGCGGCTGCAATACCCCATGCAGCTGATACCACAGGGAGACTTCAGCACTACAGACTAAACCTCTGATTTACTAAGGATCTGAGAAACCATCATTTGGGACTCCATCATCCTGTGATCTCCCACCTCCCCCCTCCCCACTTTGAAACCACTGAGCTGAAGTCCAGAGAAGCAGCAGTCTGCACCTGTGGGGATACTCAAAATTTGACCAAGAAAGGCTCTAAGCAACCTGACTTACCCCTGGAGTTTTGGAGCAGGGGTTGGACCAGGTGACCTCAGGATCTCCTGCCTGACCCAAATTGTTGTCCTGACCCAACTTGATGTCTGGCTACTTAAAAGTTCCTAAGAGTTTGAGAAAACAAGTGCCTGGATAGGAAGGAAAGCAGTCTCTGATCAGGGAGATATCTGCAGGCTCATCTGCTGACCACATCACGGAATTGCACAAGAAGATTAACTTGGTATTTCTTGTAGTGCTAATGGATAGGAACCTGGTTTTCAGCGTTTCAGAACCAAATTTGCAGTTACGCTCTTAAAAGGCTGAATGGGTTTTTTTATGACTTTGCACAGTTTTGCAACCACAGGTAACAAACGTAACCAAACTCTGCATCTCAGAATAAATATCAGATATCCCTGCTCAAAGAAATCCCCCATTGTATTACATCACTTTGTGCAAGGTCAGACATGAGGAGCTTTGCAGGATGGCACAAGGCCTCTGAGATGTTTCCAAAGCACCATGAGTGAGGAAGAGGGAGCTCAAGCTGCTGCTACACCGGGGAAAGCCCTCTGCCTCTTGCAGTATGTAAGGCATGGCATGTGGCTGCTTGCCTGAAGGCCTGCAAAGACATGCCCACATTTAACACCACCAATCTGAACAGTGAGGAGAGAGCAAGCCATCGTGGAGGTAAAAAGCAGCCCTGCTTTCAGAAAAGCAGAAGCCTGGAGTCGGCTCTGTTTACTTCAGAAGATGCTTTGCAGCCCTCACACAGCTCTACCTCCGGGCCTTCCCTCAGCCTAAACCCCTAACATTAAACCCAGGCTGTGCCAGAGGCAAGAGCCTCTCTCAGTCCACAGACTAAATAATCCTTAAAGGAAAAGATGAGCGCCAGCACTTTGTTTACATTGCATGATGCTTTCCAGCTCTACATGACTGAGCTTCCTCTTTCCCTCAGCCCTGATCCTTGCCGTAGGCTCAGTCTCAGCCCCAGCATGGGAGCCCTTCTCTTCCAAAAACAAGCCTTCCCAATAGCCCTGCACTGGGGTTTGGCAGTCCCTTCCCACCCCCAGCACAACTGCAGCTTTGGGCTTTCTCTTCTCCCTAACCCAACTCTTCCTTCCCCACAACAAAAATTGTCAGATGATCACTCTTCTACGCACACTGAGTCTCCCCAGACAGCCTTTTTCCAGCCACTCTCCATGTGCAGCTCTCAGTTGCACGGCAGGGAATTTGCCATGAAAAGAAAGGCTGGAAGAAAGCGATTATGAAGCCTAGACAAGGATTTCCTTGCTGGAAATACTCAAGACTTGGTTTGACAGGGTCCTGGACAACCTACTCCAAGACCATGCTTTCAACAGAAAGTTGGACCCAAAGTGTCCCAGGGGTCCCTTCCAGCCCCAGCTCATCTGTGATCCTGTGAGGTCCCTCTCTAACAAGAGACCATCATCTTAAAAGGGTCTCGGAGATGCTACAGAGCAACTTCCACACTTTAGCTGGAAAAACTTCCAAAAACCAAAGAACACATCGCTAAGAAAATATATATATAATCCCAAGTGAGTTCCAAAGCCAAGGAAAAGAAACCTGCCATGAGCCTCATAACCCTGCTGGAATGGGATTAAGGATGCCAGAGACTCACTGTAACCCCTCCACACACACAATGACACAGACACAACTTCCTTGAGGAAGATCAAACCTGATGGCCTCTGGACCCAGAGAGCCACTGGACAGGTAAATGCACAACCAAATGAAAGGGACAGAAAGTTTACATACCACAGTTTTAACCATTCCAGTTTTTCAGCCCCACTCCAAATAGTGCTTGGACATTCCTCTTCCTCCCAACCCTAACCAAAGCTTGTCTTCCCAGGTCACCAGGCAGTGGGTTGGCAAGACAAAATTCCAAGTTCCACATGTAATTGTAGCATCAGGTTAACAACACAGCAAAATCCTACTGTTTCTTTCCTTTTGCAATAGCCAGATCTATGAGGAATGGGGGAAGTACAGCTGAACCTGCACTGAGTGGAGGATGAACTTTCACAAGATCCCTTCCAGTGAGGTGACTTGCTCAAAGCTCAGCCATGGAGTAACAGTCGAAGGGGTGTTCCAACTCCCAACCTCTACATCTGAGGCCAAACTTGAGTAGGTCACCTTTAAATTCTAGTTCCTCTTTCCACTTCAAGCTGCCTCAAGCACAGTACTTTCCATTCTCTTGGATGGGTGCTCCAGAAATTGTAAGGGCGGCTTACACTAATTGCTCACTCTGAGATGTCACATTCACCTATCAAAGCCATGCCATCTGGGGCTTTTGGAAGATTAAAAATGAGAGACAAACAAGGATTATTAAAAATTTAACTATATACCATATTTATTATCAATCCACAGGATAATCTGATTGCTACATGAGCTCATAAAAGCTATTTCACCTTTACAAAATTAAAAAAAAAAAAAAAGTGCCACAAGAATGTAATAACTGCTGATAACCAAGGACTGAATCTTAAAATTATAAATTTGCTGTAGAAAAGATTAAAAAAAATTATATTCACTTTAGAATTTTACTTTGAATAAAATATTCCCCTGTATAAAAAATAAAAAAGCTTGCTCTGGTTAGAATTAGAGTATTTTTCTTCTTTTTTTTTAAATCTGGGAATTTGCATAATATCTCTGTAATAGGTTTCTTTTTTTTTCTATTGTACCACACGGCATTCAAGCATAGCAGATTAGAAACAAACATAAGAAAAGCAGTCTCAGAACATATGAAATCCACATGGACATTTTTAACTTCCTTTCCTTTCCTCTAATCTTTAAAGACAGTTTAGCAAGAATAGCTTGGAAAAGAATACAGGTGGCGCGGGACCTTCAATGTGCCATTAGGTAGAGCAAGGTAATAAAAGGCCTTTTGTAAGTGCTTTCTTAATAAGGTGCAGAAGCAGACTGCAACGTTGCTAGTACTGCACTATGTACAATATTCACAATAGATTTTTCTTTATTTAAAAATATTCCAGCTAGTTCACATTTTCTCTTCCATTCTGAGGCTTTCAGTTCCATCACAGCCTTGACAGCAAGAAGCGCAGCAGCACCACTTCCCTTGTGGTCAGTTGGTCCTCTTATGAAACACTGGAACCTGTTGAGTGGGCCAAAGTTCTTGGGTTGTTTTCCTATGTAGCAACCTTGGAAATCGGTCTAGGTTCAGGTGTACATACTGATGGCTGGAGTCCTGAGTAAAAAACACTCCGGCACTGGAGTTGGACACAGCAATGTTTTATATTGCCAAGGCTTTACCTTAGATTTGTCTCGTGTGCGTCAAGGGATGAACCTCTTTCAGAGAAACATAAAATACAAAACCAAACAAAACAAAGCTAAAAAACCACACTGTCAAAGGCTTAGCAGCTCTTGACTCTTGACTGGGCGATGTCTGACGTTTTCTTGATGACGCTGGCCCGTGTCTCGCGGTCTGGCTGGCTGCTGCTTGTGGAGGCTGTGGACACTATTTGTGGCAGAGGGATGTCTGGGAAAGGGGGCCAGGAGCTGTTGTAAGGCAGTGGGCAGCTTTCTTCTTTGATGGTGACTTGGAGGTCAGGCTTGTTGGCTACAAAAGTTGCCATGCTGGGAAGCATATGAGAAGTGTTCCTCATTCCTAGATTGCTGAGATACTGTTTGCCTTCAATGTTTTTCTTCTGCCAATGAAGTCGTCCCTAGAAAAGGAGGAAAAAAGAAGGGAAGGCTATATGACCGAATGCAACTTTGTGAAGTACACCAAGTAACAAGATGAAGACAGAAACATCCACAAATTGCATGGGAATTACCCCATCTCTCAGAGACCTGCCTCTGTAGACACTGCCTTAGACTGTCTTTACTCTCAAGTCACTTCTCCCTCCCTGAAGTCATGTGCTTAAGCCTTGTTGGTTTTCCAGCATTCACGAAGCTCTACCAGTTCTGAATGGAAAACAAAGGCCTTATTCCCAGTATGCCAGAGGCAAAAATGGACACGGACGACCAAACATTCAGAACTCCAAATGGAAGTGTCTCCTCTGTTACCAGAGAGAGTATCCTGCTGCCAAGAGGCAGGCACAGAGACCCAAGCCCTCTCAAACAACCCTACCCAAACTATCAATACAGGTGAGGCTGCCAGAAAAACCACTGTCACTTGATGGTGCATCCCTCATCACAGGGAAGAGGTTAATCAAGGAAAAATGAGCATCCAGTCCTTTCCCCACCACAGATGCTGCAATGGCATATTCTGTCAAAGGAGGTTTGGGGAGTCACTACCTGCAGGCTACATATGGGTTCCACCCCAATCAAGGCACAAGAGACAAAACCAAGCCAGTTAGTCGTGTCATTACACAGCTGCACAACCTGCGGTTCTCCACAACAGAGGATTCAGACCCTGAGCGGGGTGGGCTCAGCAGGAGAAGGATGTGCAAAAAGCCTTCTGAAAAATGGACATCCAAGGGCCCTCAGTGAGTTTCCCTTGGCTTCTAAGTACTCACAGAGATAGGTAGGTCTGGTCATTTGACGACAGGCCCAAAATAAAGGCCAAGTGGTGAGTTTGTATATGTGCAGCTCAGGAACCACTCATGGGGTGGTTATTTTCCCCACGGATTCCTTTCACCCAGCAATACCCAGCTGACTGCTCGGGAAAGCTTTCTGCCACACATACCTCAAACATTCAAGTTGCATTTCTGTCTTGCACATAAGCATTTCCTCCAATTGTATGAGTCCAGGTGCCATTTAAGGAGAACAAAGTGAGCCTGCTACCCAGCAACGCCATTGCATCATACTAACAAACTAGCTGGCACTGCTGATGGCTCTGCAGAACATCTTATTATGCAAATTAATCTTCTTGTAGTTTGGACAGATGAGGAGGAATGAATTTGTAGGCACATTAATTCTGTGACAATCATCCAAATGTCTGTCTCCTTTGAACCTTCCTGGTTTCTTTTCTCCCAAAAATATTGTTAAAATGAATACTCCACTGGTAGACAGAATTGCAAATGGAGAAGGGGAAGAATACCTAAGGACATTGATCTTGAGACCTTACTCCAAAGTGCTAAAAGTCCCGGAAACACTTACCTCAGCATGTTCTTCATCGCTTGGAACGCTGTCAGTTGTTTCACTTTCTGCCAAACAAAACAGAACAAAAATGAAACTCATGCTATTCCATCTACAAATTCCAGCTCAAGAGCCCTGATCTACTTGCAGCAAGTGGTAGCAAACAGAGTTAAGCTGATCAGAAAACAACAGAGAAGCATGGAACCTCTGCTGCAGCAATAGCAATCCAAGGGCTAGCTGCATTGAATAACTGGGGTAAATTTACATGGTTATCACAGTTAACATGACTATATCCTGGAAAAAAACAGCAAGAGAGAGGGAAGAAGCAGATGTGCATTTTTTGCACAGTCTCCAGCAAGCAGGGGATGCCCCCTCTCCCGTGCCCTGTCTTGTCAGCTCCAGACCTGGACACAAGCAAAGTTCTGTCCAAATTCTTACTTTTATCTCCCTGCAAGATCAGTAACAACTCCACTCCAGAGGAGATAAATGTGTTTTTGCTTCATAAACTGTTATCTCAGCCTGCCACCTCAAAGGCTTGTTGTCACTTCTGGGGTTTGATTACTATTGGTATACTCTTGTATAATTAGTGTAGTTTTGCTTTTGCCACCAGTGCCCAGCCTCCCCCAGCCTACTCCTCAACCCTTCACCCACCACTTGAGCAAGTAGCAATACTACAATCTCCAGCCCCATCACCTCCCCACACAGCACACGGCCTCCCTCACTCTCATCACTTTGACAAGAGCACAAATACAAGGGTGCAGCTTCAGTGGGACAGCCATCCTCCCACAGCTGCATCCCTCCCTTGCAGAGGAGCCTGAAATCCAGGAAGTTTTAAGCCTACATGCATCTGAATACAGGTGTAAATACTGTGTGAGGGTCAGGCTTCCAGTCCATGGGCTGGTTGAGGCTGCTATGCCTCAGATACATCTGAGACAGGGCACAAAGCCCTCTTTTCAGCACAGGTCTGCAGTGACAGCTGCTGCCTTCAGCACAGCTGCCTGCTGCCCAGACCCTCACCCAGAAAAGCAGAGGCTGGATTGCAGTTTCCCTTCAGCTCACGTCGTTTTGAACCACTGTGTCATGTTTCCTGGGAGGATAACCCTAGGCATCTATCAGGATACCAATGGCATTTGGAAGAGGTCTTTCTCCAACCCCCCTAGTAGGACTGTGCAGATAGGGCTCATCCAAAGGAACACAGAAATCACACGATTGAAGGAATGATGTGATTGAACTACCATAGCTGGCAAGAGAGCTCTCAAGCGCCAGCTTCCACCCTCAGCTCTGTGTTACACATTTTAGCCCATGCAGACTGCTTTGCACAGCCCCTGTGATCCTGCCTTCCCACAGAGTATCCTCATGTTCTGCAGTGGACATGAGCGCTAAGAGTGCACAGATCATGCCTTGTAGATTGTGTCCTTGTATGTCTTTGGAGAGACTGGCAGTACCTTGCCCTTCTCTCAAGGCTTGGCTAAGCATTAGGTTTAGGCAGAGGGCTGTAAACCAACAGATTGAATTGCTCTTTCAGACCCCAGGATCTAAACTGCACCCAAAGTCCTTCTAAAGCAAGGAAGCAGGCAGCTCATGTGCTCCAGACTGCTACTTCCAAAGCCAGCACCTTCCCCATGCCAGAGTCTTCACTGCAGTGTGCATTAAGCAGAGGAACAGTCCAAAACATTAAATCTAACTGCAGTGCCCTGTGAAGTTAATGCTCTGCAGAGCTTCTCATTCACTGGCCCAGGCAGAGAAAGCTGTGCTAACATGATTAAGCTGGGTAATTAAGCCATACTGGGGAGAGGAGAGGCAGAAATTAATCTGTGCAAAGGTGAAATGGCCCTGAAGATAGAATCAATAGGAGGAATACACACAGAGACAAGAAACAGATATTCCTTGACATGAAGAAACGTGTCGCAACAGAGTGATGCAGCTGAAAAGGAATCCATCCTTGGTGTTTATACATAACAAAATGCTGAGCAAGAGATAGCACTATACTTAGCAAAGCCAGGGAAGCTGGACATTCAGGCATGGAATGTTAGAGAGGTTATTTCAATCAAGAAGGTTATTTGAATCAGTGTCAAATACAACAGGAGGTTGACAACAGCCTCAGTACTAAAAAACAATGGCTTTCATAGACATCAGTGGAAATATGAGAAAACTCACATAGACCACTCACATCATTTGCCTGAGTAACCTCCAAAAGGAACCAGCGGTGTTGTTGAAATAAAACAGATTTATGTAGGAGAGCTGATACCTCAGGCTACTTTTTTTAGTTGTTGTTTCAGAAGAGCTAAACTAACTGCTCCTGCACAGCTGTTATGCTTATAACTCTTTCCTGCCATTCTGTGGTAGCACCTGACAGAGCAAACCCACAAGCACAGAGCCAGGGTTCCTGTGGTTCTCCTGTGTGGAGCAAGACAAAGCCAGAAATAGTCACAAGAGTGTCCTAGAAGTTTCAGGGTTCTGACCCACAGACCCTTGTCCTCACTCTGGACTCAAGGGCAAATGCATGCTTTAAAAAAAAAGCAGTTCATACAACAATTTAGGCTGGAAGGGACCTCAGGAGGTCTGCAGCCCAACCTCTTGCTCAAAACAAGGCCAGTTATAGGACTAGATCAGGTTGCTTGGGGCCTTATCCATTCAGGTCATGCAAACCTCTGAGAATGGAAGCAGCACAATCTTTCTGAGTATCCTGCTGCACTGCCTGACTGTCCTTGTGCTGGAAAAGGTAACACTTTTTTCTTATATGCATCTGGACCAAGTTTTCTTGTTTCCATTTGTGCCTGATGTTTCTTATCCTCCTACCATGCACTGCTGTGAAGAGCCTGGCTCTACCTTCTTGGTAACATCCCTGCAGGTAGGTGCAGTTGCTATGAGGTCCTGAAAACCATCCCTTTTCTCCAGGCTGAACAAGCCCCAGTCCCTCACTATCTCCTCACAGAGAGAGTGCTTCAGTCCCTGATCGCCCTGGTAAGCCCTCCTCTGCACTTCCTCCTATTTGTCACTATCTTGGACTGGGGGGCTCAAGCCTGGACACAGTACTCAAGTAGTGTAACCAGTGCTGAGAAGAGGAAGACAGTAATTTCCCTAGATCCACTGGTCATGTTCCTGAAAACTGCTGGTCTTCTCTGTGGCTGAGGTGCTCTGCTGTCTCACACTCAGCTCACTGCCTACCTACCTTTCTGCTGAGCTGCTCCCCATTCCATCAGCCCCAGCCTATATTGCTGTGAAGTGCTCTTCCTTCCCATGCACAGGACTGAATTTCATAAGGTTTTGCTGACTGTCATAAGCATTCTGCTGACCTATTCCTGAAACCTCTCCAGGGCTCTGTCGATGATGGCTCTGCCCTCAGGCATATCAACTGGTGTTCCCTATTTGGTGTCACCTGTAAAGTTCCAGTGTGTACTCCAACACCTCTTCTGCTCATTGATATATTAAATGAGATTTGTTCCAGGACAGACCCTTGCAGTACTCCACTTCTTACTTGCCTTTAGCTAGAGTAATTAGGATCATCAAGAGCTGCCTTGAGATGCATTCAAAAGCATGCCAGTGGCATGTAATTCTCTCTGTTATCTGAGTTTTGGGCTAGCATGTCCTGATATAAGTTAGGACAGCTGAAGGCCACCAAGATTCTAAGACAATGTAAGCAGAAGTACTTCAGTTATCCTTCATTTTCCTTATGTGGGCTGGCTGCAATGACTTTAGGGCAGATAGGTCATGATTTGCTCCTGTCAGGGTGGTCACCAGACCACCCCTCTCTACTCTTTCAGTCCAAGAAGCCACTATGACTTCCAGACCAAGACAGTGACTTCTGTTTGCATTCCAAAAACTCAGATCCTACAGCAGAGGTTAAAAGAAAGCATCATTGTCATGCTCATATTTATGGAGAAGTTTCCCAAGAAACATTTGAAAAAGAATAAATGTTTCAAAGGCCCTTGTCTCCCTGCTGCTAATAAAGTAAAGCACTGTGATAACCCTCTGCCTTACCCTTAGCAAAGACCTTCTAAATGCTTTGGTCAATGCAGACTAAACACGTTGGGAAGCATAATCGCTTATCAACGTGTGAGACTAACATTGGAGACTATTCAAAAGAACATCATACTACTTACTTGGTCCAAAAGATGAAAATTACTAAACATATACTTTATAAAAATGTGTCTGGAAGTAATTTCACCCTAATGAGTCAAAGGCAAAACCATGTGTAAAATAATAAAATACATGGAGAACAGTTAATACTTAAATTTGCCTTAAAAGATGACATTTGTGTTTCTACCCAGTCTCCTGAGGCTTGCAAGTTAGCACCATGTTTAAAAGGAAAGGCCAGGTTAGATCTTAAACTTTTTCTATTTTCAAATGTGGCTTTGTCCTGCTTCTTACAGAAATAAGGCTTATATGATTGTGGGGACTCTATATAGCAAGTCCATATGTGCATTTGTGTACAATAACTTAATAACTTCTGAACACACTGTCAGAGTTGGATAAGAGATAAATGAGTGCCAAAGACTCTTAACTTCCTACCAGTTATATGAAAATAAGGGGCCAGACGAAAAGAGAAACCATTAGCACCCTGACTGGGGGTGGGGGCAAGCCTGTTATCTCACCCCTGCTTAAGGTATCAGAGAATCCAGATGGGAGGCAGACGTTGGAAACAGATGTCCACAGCTCTGCCTCTTGCGAGATCACTTGTTATCAGTCACTACATGGCTTCTCTAGTCTGCAGCATGATAGATCCACTCCCCCTGGGCCCTCAGTTCCACATCTGCATATATACCATTAATGGAGCCCTTAGCACTTTGCACACTGTGCTAGATATGGAATAAATATGCAGTCTAAAAGACCTTTAATCTTTAGTAAGTCAGGGGGCAAGGGGAACATGCTATATTTACAGCATATCATTTGTACCACTAAAAATCCCACTCTAATAAAAGACGAAAAGACCTCTCTGCATTACATCTAAAAAGGCTCTTTTTCCATTAATCACAGGCTAAAATCTGCAGCTTACATTTTCACTCTCAGATCTGCCAAGTTGTTTACCAAGGTGAAATGGGTTTTTGAGTTTAACAATTCAGAAGGCAGGTGAATAGGCATCTCTGGATCTTTGTCAGCTACCCTGGAAGAGTCCCCCTTTCCCCCAGTGTCTTCCAAACATTTCCAGGAAAAGCAGTGTGAAGAAATGCCAGGATGCTTACCTGCATAGGATGAGACAGGGGAGATCTGTAGGGGGTACAGCTGGCTCATGCTGAGGGGCTGTTCATCACTTTCTGTTGTCACTTCTACTACCTGACAAACATCAGGAGGGTTGGCAACTATCACCTGCTCCTCGCTGCTGCCATCAAGGTGCTGCTGTCCTACAACTTGGGGTTAGAAATAAAAAGATATTACTCATAACACCTTGACGCTGCTGAATCTCTAAGAGTCTGTGCTTGGAGCCTGCTTGGTATCTGAGTAAGTTTTCAGTAGTCCCAGCAGCTTCTTCCATGCCTACCACCTGCTTTCAGTGGGAGTTCTAAAGGAAATCTGTGATCCTCACCCAGCAAGCTGCCAACATCCCATGGCCTCTGAATGCTCTCATGTAAATTATGCAACGGAAGACCAGAACTGGCATGCAAAAATCTTGCCACGGGGTCATGCAAAACACTGTGAGACTCTGAGATATATATGTGTATGTGTGTATATATATATATATATATATATGACATGAACCTATGAACAATTTCTCCTCCTATTAGATGCTTATTCTCACTGACCTTTGCAATGCCATCAATGGTATACAGAAAACCACAGTTGTACCTGTAGTCTGTAATCCCCATGGTCTCTGACAGAAAGCTACAGTCTGCTTAGTTACTAACAGAGGGGCTTCCTATTCCCGCAGGCATATGATACTTAACACCAAAAGAGCACACAAAATCTAATATCAAAGGAGCATTATTTCTACAAAGTGAAGCAACCATGGATGCTACTCAAGTGTCCTGAAGTGCTTTGCAGACATTAGTTGTTCTACACAACAACCTTTTGAAAAAGGGGGATAAACACAGGTACCAAGAAGTTATTGAGCAAACCAGAAGTATGTTGAAAGCCAGAATCTCTGGAGCTGCTTGAGAGAATTTCCTGTCCTGTACAACTCCAATCCCAGCAGTATGAATATATGACAAATGTGTTCATTTGAATCCATCAGAGAACTGAAAGTCACTATTAGATCAAAAGAACACACAAGGATAGGGCCATCTCATAGGACAGCCAACCTGAATCCACAGTTGTCTAAAAGATAGGCTATAGATACTCTCTCACTGAGCATAAAACTTCAAAGGGAACATAAGGCCAAATTCTGTACAAACACAATGCTGTGTTGTTCAAACAGTACATTTTTTTCTAGACCAGCTTTTTATTGAATGTGGTGAGAGAGATGCAAGAGCACACATGCACAGAGTTAATTTTTATCTGGGAGAAACCAATATTGTGTAACCCTCTCAGGATATGAGCAGGCCATCTGCACTGTTTTATCTTTTTCTTCAGTACCTGGCGAATTCTTACCCACCCTGAGAGATAAAATACACAGCAAAAATTACTGCTCACTCGGGCAATATGCCACAACTTCCTGTGAGATGCATGCATGTCAGAAACACTGCAGGTGCTGCTTGTCTTTAGTCCCCTCCAGCTGACTTCCCTCTTTTCTGCAGAACAGATCTAATTTACCCTTTTCTCCCTGTTTATATTAAAATCCCTTTTACAATCCTAAATAAGGGCTTCTCTCTCCAGTCTGGATAAACAGCACACTTCACGTGTCAATTATTAAAGAACATTGGATGGCAGTGCCCCATCTGACCCTCAGTCAGTGAACAGGAAGCACTAATAGCACCACAATGCTATTCCTTCAATTTATAACAGGAGAAGCAATAATCATGTTCTAATATGCTTATAAAAGAACAGAAGCTGATTAAACGAACAGCCATAAAGAGAGAAAAACTACTCAAACTCTCAGCCACACAAGTACTTGAGGGGAATGACTATGCCTAAGAAATAGGGATCAAAAATAGTCACTGCACATTTCTGCCATCTCTCCAAGCAGCACACTAACATATCTTTCCAACGCTTTTTTGTTCATATTTAAAAGTGGAATTTTAGACAAAATGGCATATGGGTCATATTCCTAGGCACTCTTGCTGCAGTGACAACCTCAGCCAAAAAAAGAGCTGTCAAAACCCAGCCCAATTATTCTACCAAGAACCAATTATTCACATGCTGAGATGACAGCTAATTCCTAAATGCAGTCTTTGCTGATCCTTCTTGTTAGCTCAGTGATGTTAAGAAGCTCTGCTACTGGGGCACCAGCAAAAAGAACCAAGTTCCTCCACTGTGCCTGCTGGTTTAAACTCCCCAATAAAACAGTACCCTATACAAATCTCCGCTTTAAGCAATGGGAAACTGTCATCCAATTCAGTTTAACTCCCACATGACACTGGCTATACAGTCTCCTCATAGGTGAGGACTACCCTGTGGAGTAAGTTCACATCAGGAAAACCCAACTAAGCATGCCTGTAAGTGGGGACCACCACACTGCCACAGTATTGCTCACTGTGTCTGCAAGGTGGTGGGGCTGACCTGCAATCCATGACCTTGTGTAGCCTGTGCTATTGAAGAATGGGTCAACTTGACTGCAACCATGGCATTCTTCAAAGTGCAAAACGCTGATGGAAAGATGAGTTTGGCAGAGCTGAAATAGTTTTTGAAGTCACCTGCGTGCTTACTGTGTAAGAAAAACATAGAAGTACTTACCTACAACGTTCACTGTACTGTCAACTTCATTTTTTATACTGGAGGACAGGAAATAGTCAGAGGTGACATCATTTAGCCCATTAATCCCAAAAGATGATTCAACTGGCTCTTGCTAGAATGAAAACAGTACAGATGGGTCAGAATTGCTTTATTTTAGGAGCCTGGAGACAGTTCATCTCTTTGTTCTGAGATGGTAATAAATCTCATCATTTCTGCCTGCCATATATCCCCTGCTCTCTGCAGAACACTGTCTTAGAACAAGTATTTTGGTTCTCTGAGGAGAAGACAGAGTCTACTTCATTTCCAAACCTTGTGTTTTGAAACAAAAGCTATTTTTAATTTTCAGATTTAGAATGAGCCTTCTGAGAACAAGGAATCGGTATGCTATTTACTACAAGAGATTACCATTTGAAACAAACAAGGAAGAAACATCACTTTAAAATGGTACTCCACTCCTCATTCCCTTCCAAACATGCTCTATCTCTTCAAGCTGTCTGAAAGAAAGCCTTAGCTTCTGTACAGCAATTACTAAATTCTAGCCTTAACTTTTGTCTACAGCAAGCCTGAAAGCAAACCAAAGTGTTTACATTAAATACAGCCTTTTAGATGACACCATAAACATTACTACAGGGCACCAGCATTGGGAAAATGCGACCTGTTCTACACAGTCTGAGCTTTCTACAAGATGCATCTCTGTAGGCCTGGTATACTCAATGGGGTTGTAAAAAACTCCCTTCAGACTAGGCACCAAAAAAAAAAAATTCCATAAACTCAGGATTTCTTTAAAAAGCTATAAACACATTTAAAGGATTATCTACACATCCAACTTCCTCCCTGGAATCAGCTCCCTTACAACGTTCTTGGTCACAAAGTCTAAAGTCTTCGGTTCTTACTCTGGGCTGGCCCTGCAAGGGTAGTTCTACCTCGCTGTTGAGCCAGAGACACCTTCAGAGAGGTGAAGAGCTGTCCATTGGATCTGATGTCATGCCATGCTCATTTTCACTGCTCTAAAGCATTTTATCAAAGGCAGGGCAAAGGTGAGCCTCGGGACCTGAGGTGACAGCACTTCACAGTACTAATTGCATGAACTGTTATGCCTGGGACAAGAAACCGGGGACACTGTGACAGGTCTTTCCCAAAAGTCACATGCTGTGACTGTGATCCACTCAAAAGAGCTGTCACTTTGGCACAAGCACCTTCCCAGCAATTAAGCAAGGTAAACATACACCCTGTCCCAAGGTCCCTCTGCACATTAGGAGGGTGCAAAGTTAAGTGTTAATGGCAACCAGGTCTTTGATGAGCTGCGCTGGATGTGTTGACCCACAGGTCAAAGCCCCAGAGAGCTGGAAAAGATAAAATTAGCTGCTGTAGATCCACTGAGGATCACGACTGCAGAGACATGTTAGGGCTGTACACTGAAGCCCTGAGGAGTATCTAGTGTTGTGCAAAACAGCAAATGCAGCAGCCCTCATGGACATGCTCTGCATGCAGCACCTTGCTCAACTTTACTGAGGCTTGGTTACAGAGAATTTTATTTAGTAGCCCCTTTCAAGCTTCAGAAACAATCTCGGAACATCCTGGAACTCAAGTGATGGTGCCAGAGACTTGAATACTGGTACAGTTGGTGTTAAATCATCTAAATTTCCAGTGTCCAGATCTCTAGTCTAAGCTAAATGCATGGGGAAAGGTGTCACTAAGATTTAAAAATGTCTCTCAGTATGGATCTGCGTGGTCAAAAGGATACAGCTGGGATGAGGTAGAATTTAAACCTCAGTGCAGTTCTTTGTTTCAAAGGAAAGAGGCTGTTTTTATCTGGGCTGCTCTGACACTTCCATTTTTTTCCATTGATGAGAGTTCAGTTTTAATGAATGTAATGAATTATAGTGACAGCCTCTGTTTGCCAAAAGCCCAGTGGTAGGAGACCTATTTGAGAGCTGGGAGACCTGCTCACAGACCCCCTTTCCTAATGTGGAGCAGGGATTTGGTAAGGTCCAGGACTCTTCACATCCATGGGGACAAGCAGTGAGTGCCCTGAGCACCCTGCTCAAGCTCAGCAAGGTCTGAGAGGGTGTCTTCACTCCCACCAGTGATTGCTGTGGGTGCCCACAGCGTCCAGCAGGGGCAACAATGTGAGGCTCTTGCTAGGCTGAAGTCCCTGCACAGATCTGTGCTCAGATCCTCAGCTTCTCCCTCTGCTGCTATTACCCCATTGCAGTTATCAGGTAGATCATGTAGTAGCTCCACTAAAGAGATACTTTTCACGGTAACTGTGAGGTCTTCAATTCAAAACATGCAACTTGGATCTCACAAAGTCACATCACCAAGCAAAGCAATTATAAGCAGTTTTCAGTGCTCAGAAACATGCATTTGCTTTAATTCATCCACCACTCTTCTCCACTATTACAGTCTTCAACATTCAATAGTCAGCCTAAAAGTGGCTGAGCATGGAAGAAGCACCTCTTTTAAATCCAGGCATACCCAGAGGGCGGTTGGTGCAAATATTTGCCAGAATAAGGGAGAACAGACACAACACAACCTAGCCCCAGCTCAAAGCTAAAAGATTTAAGTGGTCATACCATAGTTGGTGGCTGGTGAACTGTATGCTCATAGTAGGTATCACTGGTAGGTGTGCATGCTGGCAGCATGGCCAGCTCAGCTCACTGCTCCTGCATCACCTGGCCTAGTGGTTCTGTGTGGCTCAGGGCAACCAAGCTGGAAGAAAGTGTCCCCAAAAGCTGCGAGCATCACCCCACTGGCACCTACTCCTAAACCTAACACCACATGTACTAATCTGCCTGGTATCACTGAGACTCCCTCAGCAATGACTGAGATTGATCTGAGTGGAGAGGATGAGATTGTCCAAGTGCCTCTACAGGTTTTCAGACATTTAATATTTTGTCTATACGAAAGATTTTGAAGCAGGGTTTTGAAGCAAAGTGCTGCTGCCAGCTCTGGCAGGGATTGCACACTGTTCTGTCCTCACCAAAGGAGTATACCGGCTCCCTCTGAACACTGGCTACCATCAGAGTCACTTTATAACAAGCACATGTGGCTGTATGATCTAGACAGTAAGGTTAAAAAGTGGTTCCTTTAATACAATTTAAAAGTCATAGCATTCTGAACACGTAACTCCATGTCACAACTGCTGGGGCAGCAGCTGCCTTTCAAACCCAATTGCAATGGAGCAATTTTCCCCAGTTTTCTGGATTCACCTGGCCCAGAGCATCTCCCAGACAGTGGCTGGAGAGCCTGAGCCCAGGCATGGGTGGCCCAGCCCTTTACAAGCAAGTAGCAGGGGCCCAAGCTGCCCTTTCACTGCAAACACAGCTGCTACACACAATCCAAGTACACCAATTTCACTGAAGGCTGAAAGTCTGAGATTTGCTTTTTATTGAAAAATTGAAGGTGCACTAAATCCTGCTGGTGTGTAACACTGCCCACCCCACAGAGACCCTTGGCAGAGGTGCAAAAGCTAGGAAGCACCATGCTTTGCAGGGAAAGCAATGTCAGTCTGGGTCCGTGCTCTGAAAAAGCAGAAATCTCAGGCAGCAGCTGAGGAGCTTTACAACGGAGATCTTCTAATTGACAAAACATGAGCACAAGGCACAGCTCTGACAGACCTTGCCTAAATGAAAATGAATTTTCAATGCCTTACACACAGAAATTAATTACTCCAAAAGGTAGCTCTATTGTTCAGAAGCACTCCTTCCATAATTACTGTATTTCTCCTTATACAGAAAAGCAAATGGCAAATGCATTGCTGAGACTGCCAGTTTTCCAGCCTCCAGCCATTTTAACACAGGGGCTGTGTCCACTGATGACGTAAGTCACAACAGCCTTCACATTTAAAAAAAACCCAACCCAAACATCCCGAGTAACTGTAGCTACTTAACCAAACCACAAGCATTTGCAAATACCCACCAGGATATACTGTTGTGGCCATTAAAAAATATTTGCAACAGAGTGTTTTCACAAGCTCTCACACTATTAAAAAGCCACTTTTTACCTTAATTTGTTTCAATTTGTCGTCCTTCTCAGACTTCGTTTTTTTTCCTGCAACAGAAGGAAGATTTCATAAAGTCCTGTGTGCCATGAGTTATCCTTCACACTTTCCATATTTACCAACAAATAGCCCCAAAATGTGCCTCAAAATGTCAGGACCTCCTAGTCAAGGAAAAACACATTTTGCTTAATTTTACCCCTCCTTTAAGTCTGGGCAGCCAAAAATTCACCTTGAACACTATGGCTTTGTGTTTCTGTTTTAAAAGGCTACAAAAGAGAACCACTACAGGACCGAGGAAAGCAACTGCAGTCAGAAAATCAAACTGAAAACTATGGAATAGTGACAAATTAAGCAACGAGGCCTGTTGAAAAGAAGGGGGAGAAAAATATTCTTAAAGGGAAGAAAAATCAAAATGTATGTCTCATCACATTTTTGACACTCTCACTGTAGTTATGGGAAAAGGGAGACTGTTAATTGATTTAACATAAAAAGAGATCACATGAACTTCAACCAATACTTTTGCAAATAGTTGTAACCTGGTGGGGAAATACATATTACAATTTATGCAAAAGTGGTTTATGCAATCATGCTGGACTTGAGAATCCAGAAAACCACACAGCATGTGACCTTCACAAAATGTGACCTCCCTTGGCAGACCCCAGTGTTGCTGCCCCTGTCCTGACATGACGAGACCCCAACGTCGAAGCTCAGACTTGCTGGTGCAAGCCCAGCTCTACCCCACTGTTAGCACAATGTGTCCCAGGAATTTCTCCCATCTCTACTACAAGGTGACACTGAAAATTAGAAACATTTGCAGCCAAATTCTTTTGCTCCCACACATAAATTTAGCCACATGCCACAAAGAAAGGGCATGTGAAAATATATATGGAGTCCAAGACATGTCAGTTTTTTAGCAACTGAACTTTCTGCAGAATCTTCTCCTGCTACAGCCCCCATTTCCAGAACCTCATCTTTCAAGATTAACTTTTGTAGTTCTTACATGACTCTACCACAAAGGAACAGGTTATGGTCCATGGGAATATGCCTAAACATACAAAACACACCACTGACAGGACACTGTTCTTGTCAGTGTTCTACCTTTTGCAGATTGATCTCCCTTTCAAGTATGATTCTGCCTCAAAAATGCCATGGTTCATCATTTCCAGTTACACTGACCTTAAACTGCAGCTGTGCCTTTCACGTCTCAGTCTAAGAAAATAGCAAACTCAGATACAGGTGAACTCAATTGGATTTTAGAGGAACACTGTGCATTTGGTTTGCAGGTTATCTTTTCATCTGAAATCCTAGACAACAGAGGCTATCAGAGGACTAAGGAAGCCATTGTTCTACTCCATATACCAGTGAAGAAGCCATAAGAAAGCCAATGAGCCATAAGTAAACTAATGTTTCTCCTTTGAAAGAAACCAAATACTCCTGAGATTGACCTGGTGGTTAGGTCCCCTCCTGGCAGGTGGGAGATTTAATCCCTAAATTTGGGGATTCAAACAGTTTCCCATTTCACCATTATCATGGTCTGGGGGCTGGTTTTTAATGGTCTTTGTAACTAACAATGTGGTTTCATGGTCTAGTGTTCTGAGCAGAGTGTACTGCTTCCACCCAGCTCAAGACAGAGCCAGTTTAATTCTACCCTTGCTTGAAAAGATACCAAAGTGTCTGCCACCGTATTCTGAATGAGCCCTACTGAGCTAAATGCGCTCATCTCTAATATTCCCCAATCATATTCCTTGACTGAAGGAGACCTGGGACTAGAATCTCAACACAACTCTGGGGGCTTTAGCAGACACACATCAACAACTTGGGGGATCACATCTCACTGATCCTCTCTTCAAGAGGATCTTCTTCTCTTAACTGAATGTAGCCCATTTTTCATACAGCAGCTTCTAAGTTCTAGGGAACATCTGAATAAAAACATCCAGCTTCATGGCAGAATTGGCATATTTTGCAGGCTCCAAAATAATATTAATTGTCAAAGTAATTTCCGTATGCCAGGTTTCCCACAGCAGTGTCAGGTATCCACTTCCAAGGCGGGGAAAAATAATTAAATTATTGAGTGGTACAGCAATAGGAACAGTTCAGCCTAGGTGCCTCTGGGTAGGGATCCTAAGAAAGGAATCCCTGGACTTCTATACCCTTACAGTCTATGTACCCATTTCAATAGTTATTCTTGGGTCTGGGGTCTTCCTGTTGTTCACTGGCTCCAGCAGAGTCTCTGTGTGACCAACCCTGCCCTCCCCAGCTCCACCCCCCAGTCAGCCAGCCACAGGTCCCACTGTCCTTTGTTAGGCAAAGGCTGGTGCCCACTCCAAGCTCCTTGCTGGGGCTCCAGTTATTTCCCAGCCAGCCAGGCTTGCACTGGCAGCTTGCATACTGAAATACCTGCACTGTGTGTATTTCTCAACACTGTGCCCCCAAGAGCATTTCATGCTGACAGGCTCTCCCATCTACCTTTTTTGGAAGGTCTTTCAGATAATGGCAGCATCCGGTACACCCTGAAGGCATTGTTTCCTTTCTTTATACTTTTGTCCTTCACTTCTTCTATGTCAGGCAGGGAGTTCATAGCACAACGGAAGTTTGCCTTCCATGTCTTTGGATCGGGTTTATCCACTCCTGATTGATATTTTCCTAAGCAAGAAAAGAAGGTTTAGGAACACGTGACGTGATTGAAAATCTAAGGCAAATTAATAACAGTGTAAGTTGGCTTCAAGGTATCAGTCTTTGGTTCCCATGACAAGCATTCAAACAATAGCTGAGAGTGCAGGAGAGTGATGTGATCTCATTTACATGCACATTTCTAGAACACACGATGACCAGTTTGTGCTCAAGAAAGACTCAGGGTGCTGCAGATCAGATGTGACTCCACAACACCATGGAAAAGCTTGCACAGCACTTACCTTTATTATGTCTGGCTCAAATCCACAGAAAGGCATAAAAAGCCTAAGGGCCTATGTCTACAAGGTGCTGACTGTGCTCTACTCCTGACAGTTTTTAACCCAATGTTGTTAATGTTTAAATCAATTAAGTTTTACTGTGTTCATCAATGCAAATGAGTTATGGTACTTCAATAAAGCTGGACAGTGCCATAGCCTTGAAAAAAGCTCTTAGCATCCCATAAATCTGGAAACTTAAGTTTATTCTCTGTGTTAGAAAGGCAAAGACAAGGAAGAAGGAAAACATAACTTTAAATGGGAAAACAATGTGAAAATCTGTGCTGCAGAAAAAGAGTCCAATACCTGTATGAATTGCCCAGTTTCGAAATAAGGGAGCATCTTTTTCAACATCCCACCCATGTCTTGCGGCATGCATCCAGGGAATCTGAAAAATCTTCTTCTCCTGGAAGGGAAAACAAACAGGAAATGCCAACAACACTGACAGACTTGAAGGATCTTCTGATGACTTTAAATCACTCATTTTTAAGCACAGTTCCAGCATCTGCAAGTGTTTTGCTCCCTTCTAACCCAGTGTCACTGGCACTGAAGTCAACAGGAAAATATCCACTGGCGTCACTAAAAGCAGAATACAGCCCAAGTGTATGAAATACTCAGCAGCTACTTCATGGAGGATGAGCCTGGCAGCTTTCCAAGCTGACACATGGGAAAAACATGCAGTACTACACATTTCTAAACATTCAAACAAAGGCTAGTTTGGCAGCACAGACACTTTTATGATTAGAAAAATTACATCTGACACTAAACAACTATAGGAACAGAGCAAATTCAAGGGATTTAGAATTCAGCCAGTAAATACTAACACGGTGAAGAAAAAAGATCTTATAAATTTATATGCCAAGCAGACATATGACTGTATCAACTGTAGACAGCTCTCTAGTAGGGATAAAAATCACCAGACACTCATGTGAAGAGGTGGCATTGAAGATACTTGAACATATTTTAGTTCAGAAACTTTAGGCCAAAGAGAAGTACATTTAAAGCAATCCAAAAGAAGGCTTTTTTTCAATTATTTTTTTAACACACATGTAGCTAAATCAGGTCATGCCTTACACAGTGGCAGCATAAACTGATTCCCAAAGGGATATGGAAGATAATAGACTGGTGACTATTAAAGATGATAGTTTTGGGATGTAGCTCGAGCTCTGGGAGCCCAATGGCTTTCCAAACTCAAACAGCATGCATTCCTACACTCCTTCCACGGGCACTTAGTACACAGGATACTGGGCCAAATGGATGCTGGGTCAGATGTGCTTCTATGTCATACAACACGGTAATGAATTCTTTTGTGCTGACCTACAGGGCTGCTTCAGAACTCTTCACACTCTTTGCTGCAAAGCCATACAAAAGGAGCCTGTTACACAACACTTGTCTTTTCTCCCCTATTGGGAGGAATACATCTGATGTGGCTTCATGCAGACATCTTGTGCTATAAACTTTGCCTTTGCAGGTTTAGATTCAAGTCTGTGAAAAGAAAAGTACTTCCAGGACAAAATGCACCCTCCTCCTAAGGTGGCCACCTGAGCAAAGCCAGCCGAAGTGCAACCTGAAAGAGCCTATTTCTCTCCACTGACTACAACTAACTCCAGACAGGCAGCTCTCCTTTAAATGACTGCATTGTAGATGTCTGTGGTTGGGTGAGATGTATCCTTTGCCCTTTCCCCTTCCCCCAGCAACCACTTTTCTTCCTTCTCTGTCTGGTTAATATTTCACTAATGTCAAGGTTAGGTTTATTTCCCTTCCTTCCCATGTGATCTTTTCTTTTTTTGAGCTTGCATTTTGTCCTTCAACTCTTGTCTTTAATCCTTTCTCTCATGTACATTTACTTGTTTAGAATTGCATTCTTCCCTTCTCGCATGGCTTCATCTTTAATTTGGTGAAAACATTGATTTAACATGTTCCTCATTCCCCTCAAATCCTCACGCCCTCATTCTTCCTCTTAATCTAGTCCCATCACTTCTCTCCTTTTGCCTCCTTACTCTTCCCCCTATATATAATTAAATAATCCTACAGAGACACTTGTTTTTTCCCTGAGCAGAAGCAACCTTAAGAAAGCCTCAACCCCAGTATTTCGTGGTCCAGAGCACTACTGTGTTCAGCAGAGGCAGAATAAGCTTTCCTGCCTTTACTCTCCCATAGACTGTAATAAGCATGGGGGGGAAAAAATCATACTTCCATAGAAAACAACTTCTATCAACAAGAACTTTGAGAATTGAACAGATTGAAAAGTCTTTGCATGCTTGAGAGGTCTGAACAATGCTACACAATGCTACAGAGATTATATCATTGATTTCGTATTCCATATGGTAAGTCAAAACTTAGCAGACTGAACAGGGCTCCAGACAGCATCCTGTCATTATCAACTGCACTCAGTGCTTCAAAGGAAGGTGCTAGGACACTCAACAGCAGTCTCGGTGGTCATTATAGTGCTTCTCTTCATTACAGAAAGTTCTTCCCAATCTCAGATGTCTTTAAGCACAGGAATTATAGCAAATTAAATACAAATACCAAAATAACCGAATCCACATGTATTATAATTTTGTAATACATATCTAATTTTACACACCTATACAGAAACTACAGATTTTCTCATCAAGGATCAAATACCTAACCTTCTCTGAAATCCTGAAATGCTGCTGATTGCATCCATACCATGTGGTTGTGTGTTCTGCTCAAGTTTACCTGGATGCTTTCTATTTAAATAGCAATTCTTTATTTTGCACATTATCAAACATTACCTATATTCTTTTTCAGTCAATGCTTCCTACTAATGACCTTAACAGGAAAGGGCTCATCAGTGCTTTCTCTTTGACTTGGAAAATCATGAGCTGACTGGTACAGCACTGCATATTTGTGTAGAGTCTCACGTTTTTCTTAAAAAATTAGCCTCACCTGAAGTCAAAAGCACAACCCATAAAACTTTTGTAGCATTACAGGAATTGCAACCAAGCTCCAGTGAGAATTTCAAAAGGGAAAAGTTGTGACACTCTTAGAAATAGGCATGAAGGGGAAAATAGTATGGAACGCTTGGAACTCTAGCAGTGCAAAATGCTCCGAGCAGGTGAATGAGCATGAGGCCACACACTAGCTACAAAGTCACAGGACAAATCTTAAATAGCAGCATCCTTCTCGAGAGTGATACTCCAAGCATCCATAAAAGCTGCAGGTTGCCTCTCGACTTCTGTTACAGCTACTCAGAATGTTTCCTCTCTAATTTCCTTTTCCAGACCCACGAGGGACACTGACCTTGCATTATCCCGCTCCTCACACCACCTCTGCTCTCTACTGAACCATGTCACTTCATTCACACCTCCCAGTTTTATCTCTCTGGGAAAGTAAAGAAATTCTCTTCCTCTCTCATGCCATTCTCAGAATAACATTTTCACCAGGGAGGTACACAGGTATTTATTTTTTAAGCCCCATAAGGAGAGGTTTGTTGTGGAGGTACAATGTGATCAACTGACAGTAAGGGAAAGAACTTGGTAAGTCAGCTGCACCTGATTTGTCCTTTTTAACTGAGAGAGGTTTAATTCTTTCCTCAGTCTAGAAAAATTCCCCAAGAAGAGACACCAACTGGCAAACCCAGAACAGTAGTAATTCCTTTCATATTTAAATCTCATTTCCTTAAAAGCTGTGTGCACACACAAGTTTCATTCCCTCTGTAATTTGACCTATCTTCTTAATTGTCCTTTGCCAAACTCTAATTAAAATGCACAATACACAAAATCCCAAAGCTTTCAAAGTCGATTCTGTGGGTACAGAATAGGCTATGATACACAAGACACTGTATCATTGATTCCATGCATGGCTTTGTTTATGGTCAGGACTTAAAGTAAAAATAGAAATATTTTTGGTTTAGTGATCCATTGCTGGAATAAATGTTTAAACATTTTTAAAGAGAAATGCTCAGAAGGGAAATCAGCTTGTTGAGCACAGTAAAGGCAATCCAAACTGACACCAAATCAGAGGGTAGAAGTGGGGAATCAGAGTTTAATAAACCTCAAACCAGGCCACTTATCCTGGTATCCTTTTTTTGATAGGAGCCAGGGCTCTGCATAAAAACATAAAAATTCAAAATAATTTATTTGTGAGACAAGCCTTGGTCAATATAGAATATGCTGAGGACAAAATCTCCTCCCAGCTCTTGCAAGCAAACAGTTCATGCCAGAAGCACAAAGCAGGAACTGCTGTAGCAACATCGTCAGAGGGCTGCGAACATTAAACAACATGACATGCAAACTGCCTTTATGGGCTGGTGGTCTGAACTTGGAAGAATGAAACCCTTAGCACACTGGCAGCATTTTTACACTGTAAAGGAGGCAAGTACCATTCCTCAAATGTACCAAAAAAACGTTACATGAACATAACCTACAGATGACAACATCATATTTAACATGCTCAAATCTGAAATACTGTTCCCTACTAACTGCAGAGAAATTATTTCAGGATTGGGCAGGAATGCCCAGTAAAGGACAGCAGATATGGACTGTTAGCAGGAAACCTGACACCAAAGTAGAGATATTCAGGGAGAGGGACCCCAATGTGAGACTCAAATTACAGAAACAACAGTAAAAACTGTTCTCCTGCTCAGCTGTGACCCCATTATGCAAGAACAAGGACCTACGCAAATTCACAGGGCAGCTAACTAGGAAATGGATAAAGCAATATTTATTTACTCAGCCGCAGCATGCGAGAGTCATTGAGGCAGAAGTTCCTGAGAAACAAGATTTGTAGCTGAAATTTAAAGGGCTCCTGATAATTTTATAGTTGTGAGCATTTCCAGCTTTGAAAGCTGAAATCAAATGTAGTAATTTCAATTGTCAGCTCTAAAAAATAAACACCTGAGCACCACAACTACTACTGCTATCAGAACACCAGACTATCTGGGTTAGTGTCTCAACCAGAGTGGCAGTTTCTGTGTTTCTGCACTTAGTTTTGTGTATTTACACCCATTCTGGTAATAAAGTAGCCTCTGCAGCCAAAACAGCTTCCTGCTTTTCAGTGGGGTGAATTACTTTCCTGCATACTACAAAACACATGCAACATTGCCAGGGTTTATTACTATTCAGAGTCTCAAATACACTGTTTGGTTTTACTGAACCAATTAAATTCAAATTGGGCACTGACATTTTGGAGCTCACACTTGTGCTCTCAAAGTGTCTAGAGTGCTTAGTAAGAGTTAAGGTTTGGGTCTGGCACAATAAAAATTACTCCATTTTCTCCCAGGTCAAGAAGTATCAAAGAAGTCACACAAGTCTGAAACAGGAGATTGTTGCTTCAACCCTGAGTTTAACTCAGAATATAGTCTCCTGCCTCAGGAGACCACTGTATTCACATCCCTCTGATACTACTTAGTGAACAATGTGTTCTCAGCTTGAAAAAAAAGAACACCTATCACAGTCTCCAGAAACACTCACTGCAACAACAGAGAGTTGGAAAATGCTTTCAAAGGAGCCACAAATCCACCAGACCAAAGCAAGATGCCTCAGATCTGGCAGGCGAGGCTGGAGGAACAGGTTCAGCAGGAAGCATTCAGCTTTGCCCTTCCTCCCCATGTCACCCCTTTGAAAACCAGGAATGAGCTGATTTACCTACTCAGACCTCAGCCACTGCTATAAGTTCCTGGTCAGTGCATGCAGGCACCCCCCATTACCTTATTTAGCCATTTCAGCCCTGGTATTCTGTTCGAGTTGATCTGCTCTTCCAGCCAGGGCCGCATCCGCATCCTTTCGACAGGCATGGTCACCCACCTGGGAAGGAGCTGCAGGGAACAATGGACAAGGTTACTTATTTTCCATGCAGAACTCCCAGGCAGTTCCCCCACCTCTGCACAGTACAGATATATGAAAGCTTTGCAGACATGGAACAATTGTAAATATAATTGTTATTTTAGATCTGTGTGTGAGCCTTCTCTAAGAGCAATTGAGATGGTAAAGTCTTCTTTATGGCAGAAAACACTCTTCTAGTACACCTGGATTAGGAAAACCTTCCTCTGAAGCAGACACATGATATTAGCAAAGGCTTGTCTGCTGATACAAGCAGGATACCAGAGGTCACAAAGAAAACCAATTATGTTCCTGGGGATATACCTCTTTTTGGCAAATGTACCTGCATTTGCACAAGATCTTTGCCTGCAAAGAAAAAATATGTAAAGCAAAAAATCCACATGCTGGAGGCATCACTGTACTAGCTAAAATGATGCATCTGCTAAGAAAAGTGCTTTCAAATGTCTGTTTCTGTCCCCATAAACTGGACTAAAATTATGAAAAATACATTTTATGTCAGAGCAATTTATCAGACCATTTTGGTTGTGGCTGAGTAGTTTGTCCCCCTCCCTCCAGCTTTCTCAGATCAACCCGGTCACTGGTATTTCAGCTGTTATTTTACATTTCAGTGCTGCTCAGCTATGAAGTGAGTGCTTCACAGCCCCCTCAGCTGCACCACGTCACCTTATATTGTTCAGTTAAGACTCCAACTGACTGTTTTTGTCTCTCTCTTTCTCTCTCTCACCACGTGACCTTGATGCCACTTCCCTGTTTAGAGCTGTAAATTATTGACATAAGAGTCCAAAGTCTTGAACCTGAGGCTGAAAATTTTAAAAACATTAACCTATCTCAGACACCACTCTGTAAGTGCCAACTGTGACTAGATGCACATTAAAGCACCGCATTAAATGCCTGTTAAGCAGCCTGCAATCCATCATTTCCACATTCAAATACTTGCATTTAGGCTGCTGCTTCTCCTTGCCCCCTCTGCACCGGGCTCAGCTCCTTCCTCTCTCCTCTGTTCTTCACATCTGTGTTCTCTGCATCATTCTTAACTTCTCTGCTCCACTATTCTTGTCACCTTTGATCTTAAAATAAAAATAAAAAAGAGGAAAAAAAATTGAAAACACACAGCAATGGCACAAATGTAAATGGGTTTGTTCTCTCTTCCTATGGGAGTACAGGCATCAGACAGACTAACAATTAGGCAGTACCAAGCCCACACCCAGCACAAGAGGAAGAAAAACGTTCAAAGTTTCCTCTCATTGCTCTGAGGACATGCATTTCCTGAAACTAATAAGGAATTAAAACCTGAGTGCAACAATAAGGCTCTTTGATATGTTCACAGAATTTACCAGCAGCCATGCTTACACTAATCTCTTAGCAAATGTACTGGCATTTGTTTACTGCTGTGCAGAGGGGTTACACACACTTCAGCTGCAGCCTGTTGCAGTAACCAAATTTCTAAAACAGCCCAAAAAATGGTTGCAACTGCTTAGCCCCCTTTCAGGTGCACTTCAGGCATACTAAAACAGCAAACCCTAGAACCTGACAGCGGCCGAGCCCTTGTGCAAATTCCCTCTCTGTGCAAGAGGGAAGCTGTTTTCTGGGCGAGGGTGACAGGGGTATAGCTCTCTCAGCCCCCAGGTCGGTGGCAAACAGCCAGCAGTGCCACTGCAGTCCCATCCTTGGCAGCAGCAATCCTCGCCCAGGTTGCAGAACATGTATAGGAGATTTGTACCATCTTCCCCTACTATACATTGAGTCAAAGCTGAAAAATGCAAATGGAAATGTACTAAAAACATGAACAAATTTTTATTTGTCTGACAAGAAAGAAACAAATATCTGCAACAGATGCATTTCTTTGTAAGGTATCTTTAAGTATGCATGCACTTTGAGACAATTCCTGGAAACACTGCATCAGACTCAACACTCAATATATGAGTGTTCCCATTTAGCAGTGGGACTTGGCTTGTCTTCTGGGTAATGAGCCCTTAAGACAAGTTTCAAGCCCATCTGAATAAACAAATTAGAGACAAGGCAGAAAAGTCATTTTGAAAGCAGCAGCAGCAACGAATCCCACTTGGGACAGGCAACATGGGAGAAACAGAAGCTGCCTTTGTGCAAAAGCAATACATTTCAGGAAATGAGAAAGCTGCCAACAATTGCTACTGCAAGGAGCAAGGTCTTGCCCAAAATGGCATGGTTGAGCCAGTCTGTCTCTTCCCTCCCACGTCCCTGGGGGCTTCCCCAGCTGCTCCCCTGCAGATGCTGCAGTGTGGTGCTCATGTCCTTTTCGGCACCCTGGGACTCCTCTGGGATTAGCACCCGCAGCTGTCAGCACACACCTTCACATCCATCACCGGCACCAAGGCAAATTAATCCAAGGTAATCAGAAGGAAAGTTTGGCTTGTGAGAAGGGAGGAGTGGCTCCCAAGAGCTATTTACCTGACAGTAAATGCAAACCCAGCAAAAAATAACCACATAATCATGTCCGGTTGGGCGGAACAGTGGGCATCTTCCGGTGCTATGTCTTTCACAAAGGGGCAGGCACACTATGCTTCTGCTCACCAAAATACCCCTCCCTGTGCTCCTGTAAGAGCACATGCTGCCAAAAATAAAGCTGGGTGTCTTCAGAAGACACTGCCAGACCTGTCTGCCTTGGGACAGTACTGACCACAACAGTGCTAAAATGTAGTGGTTTTTTTCGCAGTTGCATGTCATCAACATCCTTTTGATGAAAATATCAAGTCAGCTCTACCGAGTAATTGCCCATGGGAAATGAAGGTGTTGTATCTCCCCTCCAGAGCTGACAAATGCATGATTTATTTGTACAGAATGAAACATCAACTTCTGAGGTGCCTTAAAAGTAGTTTCTGTCTGTCCATAAGCGGCGTCAATAGATGCACGTGGAAGTCTTATTCCAATGGCTCCAGGTGGGTAAACCTGAAGTCCATCCCTCAGTGAGTACAGAATCAATCACCTGACATTAAGAATCATTCAAGTTTGAGAAGACCTTTGAAATTCTCCAAAACAGGCAGCAAAGGCATGTAAAGGTTCAGGGGCCATCACCTAACACCAAGCCAGCTTCACCATCCATCAGAATATATTAATTATAAAAGAAACCTACAGAGCCAGAAACTAAGGTAAGCCATACAAAGCAGTAGGCATGCCAAGTTCCTTACTCCAGCCTCTCTCCAGTGTTTACCCAGCTGAAAGAAAAAAGCAGAAACGGTCCATCCTTTTAAGGAGAACGAAACATCAACATTTATAATTTGGAGCAGGCTGTAAAACCACAAGCACCTTTGCACCTATCTCCCATTCTTGGTCAACCTTAATGCTGCACTTCCCCTGCACATTTACACCTAGAAGCTATGTGCAGCTGTCTGTACTTTTTTACCAGGGGGCAGATATATTTCAAACAGTATTTTTAGAGCTGCCAAGGCATCCAGTCCCCACTGACTTCACCATCACTATGACGTCCTGAGCTGTGGGTACCCATCCGCTGGCCTATGCAAACCTCTCCAGAAACCTGGTTATCTTTGTCTGCTTGAACCTTCACACTCAGGTTAACTGGGAAAAAAATGGCTTAATGCCTGCCATGGGTCACTTAACACCATTGTCCTCCACCTTGGAGAGACTATGGAAGGGGATGGCTGGGGAGAGGAGCAGAGTCAGCTGGGGCTGCAGTGGCAAAGAATCATGTCTCACTCCATCACCCTTCAGTCCCATCCCAATTTTGCTGCATGCCAATGCTACTCTGCCCAGTCAGATTTCTGAACAAGACCAGGAATTTGGCAGGCTTACAAGCAACACCTCTTTCTGTAGGGACTTCTTCATCCATTTGAACCTGGACCATGTGTCTCATCCTGCTCAAGGACATGAGAGACAGCACAACCAACAGAGGAAGACACTCAAGTGTTGGAGTGAGAAGGAGCAGCTGGGGTGGCCAAGGAAGAACCCCTTAATCCAAAATAAAGCTCCTGTGCTTTTAGACCACAGCTTCAAACTTGACTAATACTGAAAACCAGCACCTCTTTGGGGAAAACATGGGAAAATGCTTAACACTCCCAGAGAGCCACCACTGGAGTCAAACTTTCTGCTGTTATGTTGAAAATCATTCCTGTTTGTTTTTGTTTCTGGTTTATCGCTGTCCCACTGTGGGGGAAGGGAAGAATAATCACCAGTCAACTGCACATGGGATCCAAGAAAGCATTTTTCAGCCCTACCTGAGAAGAGAAGCTCATTTAGACAGTGCAAGTTGGGCTACCTGTTGGGAAATCATTTTATGAATGCTTGCCATTCTTAGTAAGACAGGCAATCTTCAAGAGCAACTATTTTTAACCATGCCTCTTACAAATGTGTTAAGACTGCTAGCTACATGAATTTCCCTTTTCTCACTCCATTTTTATCACCTGCCTCATTCTTAGAGGGGGCTGCAGTTGGGGGCATTTGCCTTTTCCATGGTGGAAGCTTATACATATCAATAGACATTAAGGCATTGATAAAATTATTCCCAAACAAGCGCTGAGTGTGCAAGACACCAACCCCAATGCAACTGTCTGGAAGAGCAAGGTACTGGGAGCCTGGCAGGAGCCATTCCCCTGCAACAAGCATGGCCCACAGATGTGCTGATGCCACGGTTTGTGGAGGGATTATTTTGACCTTCTTTGAAGCTTTATTTGCTGCACTATTTGTGCTAGTCCTGTGGTCAGTTCACCTTATTTTTTGCAACTAGACACTGTAAAAACATGGTGGAGGCTACCCCATAACAAGCTGTAAACTGTCCTAATCCTGCAGGTGTGACATGAAGGAAGAGTGCTGGGGAGGGCAGAGGGCACAGGATCTGCTGGAGCTGGTGCCAGCATAACCACATTAGGAATACAAAGACTGGGAGGAGACCAGTCAATAACACTGCTCCCACTGCTGCACACTGCACTTGAAAATGAGCTTTCCACCAGGAAATCCTACCAGCAGCCTGGGTTAAAGCATGCAAGCTGGCTTCTTAAGATAGACACAGCTGAAAGAAGAGTCCTAATGACGTAAGGATGGAAAGCACATTTTTAGGAGTAGCCACACAAAGGGCATTGAGCAGGTAGCTGTCACCACAGAATTCTTAAAGACACAGTAAACCATGCTGAAATTCAGCTACATACCCATTCTTTGCAAGATATGTTTTTTCTAAGATCTTTCATGCAAGACTCTTCAGAAGGAAACTCACACTACTCAATTATTTTTAAAGACAGCAGAAAAATATTAATTACTTTCAAAACCTATTTATCTTTAAAGAGACAGTAGAAAATATGTAAGTGATGGTTGCAATCTGTATAAATATTTTCACTCCATAATGTTTAATAAAGAGCTTGTAGTCCTCTCCTACTCTATGCTAAACCATTCTAGCAAGTCTGACTTTTTTTAATTCTGAAAGAGATAACAATCCTGCCATACAGAAAGTGTAACCTTTGAGAATGAAGAGCTCTTCACTAGAATTGCAGCAGCTGTATACAGAAAGTGAAAGCAACAGCATGGCAGGCATTACGTCTGAGCAGTACAAGATGTTCTTTTCCCTTCAGTTTCACTCTGACAGCATCTGGATAACTGAAAAAGCATAAAGGTTATCCCAAAACCAGAAGCTACTCTATGCCTGTGGATATTTATTAAAAAATATTTCTATGGAACTAAAAAAAAAACCGTCTGGAAAAGCAATTCTTCTTTCCCCATCACAAAATACCCAGTTACAAGATTTGTCAGTACATAGAAATTTTATTAATGGTTCTGAGAAGGTAAGGTGACATAAAAATGTTGGAGGCACATTTGTGAAGTAGGTCACAGCCTTTCCCCAAAGCTGTAAAAAAACATCTGTTCCCCAGAGGACATGTGAAGAACATTGCATGGTATCTATTTCTCTTTTCTCTGCAAATACAGAACTAGCAACATTTTTTCTAAGTTATCTTGTACTTGTGCTTTGCTGATAATCTTTTAAACTATTCCCTTTGTTTGTGAATGCTGCTGCGGTTCAGAAAAGCATCAATCACCCTGTGTGACCAGAGAGATATGCTGAAATGAGACCATACGCTAATTTTAGGATTCGTAGAACTGGGTTCTGTATTTGTGCCTGTGCCAAGACTGTTCTAAGATACAAGGAAACATGATCTTTTTTTAAAGAACAGTACTTGGAACAAAATTCCGCCCTTTGGTCACACACACTGGACTCTGCCTTCATACAGGATTCTGCATATAGGGCTACTTTTCTCAGCTATTCTACTGTGAATGCCCCTTTCAAAGGTTTAACTATATATACTCTGAGCAAAGCCCTGCTTGGAAGGCAAACTTGTCAGAGGGGTAGAGCCTTCTCCTACATAAGAACTCTTAGTCTCACCCGCACAGAAATAATTCAGAAATGTGAGATTGACACTGCAGCAAGGACAACACAAGTACACAAAATAAAATCCTGAAGCTCTTGGCTTAGAAAATAGATATGAAGCAGGAAAACACATAAAAACCTGTAAGAGACTTTCTGGATTCATAGACAGTTAGAAAGCAAAACCCACCCTCTATGGTCTTTTAATTGCATATAATGGTGCCTCTTTTGTTCCCTTCTGTTATTCTGTCAGCGATGCTCTGTTGAACTGGCAGGGATGGGGGAAACATCACTGGCAGATTTGCTTCTCACTAAGCACCTCCTGCCTTGCACTCCTTTAAAGTATATGCCATGGTCGACTGCTCCACAGACCTAGCTCCTGTGTTGGCTGTAACACTGGATCCACACTGCAACAATGGCAGTAATTTTCCTGCTCTTTCCTAACAATTTGGTGACAGCGTACCTTCCTCTCATGTTGCTCTATCCAAGAAAGACACACAAAGGTAGAAGGAAGAAAAGCCCTTGCATCCTCAAAGGACAGAGGGCAAAAAACAACCAACCTGACTTGCCCTTAAGAAAAAACCAAACAAAATCCCAAACAAAACAAAGGCAGAAAATACCTCAAAGGTGTATTGAAATCAGCATTACAAGACTGCATTATAAGCATGCCCAGGAAAACATACAATGGGAACTCATACTGTACGTAGAGTGTGCTTCATCAGCCCTATAGCATTTCTGTTCCACCCAAAGGGTGTTAACATTCCTGGCTGGGATTCAGACATTACACATCAAAACAGACTCTTTCCTTTGGTTTCCATGCAAAGCTTATTCTCCCTCAGCAGCAAAGACATGAGTTGTTATTTTGCAGTGATCTCAGACATCATTAAAGGTAGCCCTCAGATTTGCAGACTAGAAGTGCACTGAAGAAAAGCCATCTTATTTTAATACAACAACCCCAGAAGGCTGATTTTTTTGCTTCTGGACTTAGCCATAATGAAACAACGCTTCAGCCTCTCAGTACCAACAATGAAATTTCCCTTGCACTAGCTCCTGTGCTGAACACCAATATAGCACTTGAGCAACATGGTGTCTATGGCTGAGCCCATTCATTTCTCCAGCACTGCAGCAACTTAACTCAGCTGGGAACTTGGCCCAGGCTTCTAACAGATTGTTAAAGATCTTCTCTGCAGTATCCTTGCCATGATGATCATCTGCACACACATCAATGTCTGCAAGTCTGGTGACTATATAATATGACTGCTATACTTTCAGCTTTAAAAGAATACTTTGTTTCCTGAGGCTTTCTTTCATTTGTTTCCCAGGTCTTGCAGGTAGTGAAGATGGGAGATGCCAAATTCTGGTGGCATGAGGATGCCAACAGCTCTGTGCAAGTGATACTCAACAGCACGTGACTACAGAAGGCTCTTCCCCTGCCACCTCTTCTGTGAGTTTTGAAAGCAGCCATAACTTTATTATTAATAATCACTCCAATACCTGATTTATTTCCTTCCTAAACTTTGTGTTACATCATAATTGACCACCATTTGTCCCCAGTCTCTGGGATATATAACTATTTTTCTCCCAAAAGCTGCCTAGAAGAGAGGTGGTGACTTTTCCATAGCAGAGTTGTACCTCACTTGGACAAGTCTGGGAAGAGCTTGTTTACAACAAGAAATCTTCTGGCATGGTTGTCAGGGAGTAATTAATTCCTTGCACTGGGGAGCAGTTATCCCCCAAATAATCAGTTTTATTCTTGAATTAAATGCTTACACATGAATCCACTCAGGAATACCCACACTGCTGCTGCTTAGCTGTGTCAGTTGGAATTCACTGAAGCCAAACCCCGTGTGTTCCTTAAAGCTACCAGAAAAACTCAGCATTTGACACCTGATTCCTAAAGAATTTTCCAGCATGGTGAAAACTGAAAGGCTATTAAGGCTCAAACAATTATCAGGAATCACTTCACTGATGTAACTCAACAGCATGGTTCTGTTAGACCACCACGCTCCATGACTAGGTTTACAGGAGACACCTCTAAAACTTTTAACAAGTGTATTTCCTACATGAGTCCCTCTAAAAGCAGTGGAAAATCACACATGCATGTACCTGCAAGATCAGAATCATAAACTGTAAAAGTACTTTTTTAAGCCTGGGCAGTCTTTATGTCCTGCCTAGCATTCCTCTTGCCTAAGTACAGGGTAAATACTTTATAGAGTAAATACTTTATAGGGTGCTATACATTAGAAAAACAGCCACTGTAAAACAAAAGTGCTTAATCGCAGTGTTCCCACACTTAGGGCTTGTGAGGCTCAGGCAAGATGGCAAAAAGACAATGACATTTTAGAGGCACTCACAGAGGCAAAAAAAATTATTCCAGATGGCAAACACTGAGAAATGGGTTCAAGGAAGAGTTTTCACATTCAGTGGCCATGACCTGCACCTGATGTAATCCACCTTGCTCAGACTGGGATTGTTTCTCACAGCTACCTTTGTTTGTGTAACATACTGTTCTGCAACACACAGCAAAAACTATTTGCACACTACGCCAAAGTGCGACTTAATATTTGCTTAAAGCTTTCATTTTATTGTCTGGGCAAGGGCAGTTTCTACCACTGAAGTTAATAGCTAACTCACACCTACACCTTTGCTATCCAAATTTCTACTTGTGAGCACACCACCCAGATCCAAGAGCAAAAGACATAAACTACCTCTGCCTAACCTCACAGGCAGCAGCAAACCCAGCCCTTTCAGGAACGCAATTTCTCCTTTATTTTCAAGAGAAGGTATTAAAGAAAAGTATATGCTATTTTGGATTTGTAAAAAACACTCTTGTGCTTACTTAGACACTTTCTTTACAGACAGATCAGAGCAGGCACAGACTTGGGGGCTGGGATCCTCTGAATCATCCACACGGCAAGCTGGAAACATGTCTGTCACATGAATGTATTTACGATTACAAAAATAGCAGCATGAAAGAAGCAGATGTGTTAAGTACAAAAAATAAATTTAATTAATTATTACAGAGATATTGCTTGACACTGGAGAATTTAAGAGAAAAGTATCTTTCTCTTCTATATGCATTTGAAAGGCTTGCATTTAAAGACTGGCAAAGTATTAAGTGCTTGTACTTGTTGAAATGGTATGATCTAATTCTCCTTTTTCTCAAAATGCTACTCTTTCTTCTGCCACAAGACATACAGGATATGAATAGTTAATAGGATTGGTTACAAAATGTACTTTTAATTTCTAGTTTTTGTGTTGACCACAGACCAACAGCAATTAGACAGCCTCCATTTGTGATCTGCAGCAGCTATTTCTATCTTACAAGTTTCCTAAAATACTACCGAGCTGGAGTGAGACAACCCAACTCATCTTCATTTCTTATCTAAGATGAATAAATATTATTAAATTAAACAAAGCTAGTCTTCTTCAGCTTCCCTCATCAATCTCAAATCTCTAGAATGGTTTCGGCATCCAAAGCATTTAGTTTTCATATGCTTGAGTGCAATGTGTTCAAATGTGTGAGAATTAGACCTCTGGAATTTAACCCTCTTTTATTTCACCCCAGTTAGCTTCAGCAGAGCAGAGACTGTCCAAGCTTCTCGTCAACACTCAAACTTTTTGTTGATACAGCCCAGAACACGCATTTCTACATATGAGAAGGACATTCATTTGAGACTACACAGCCCCCCAACGTTTGGACATCTTTTGACTAATTCACCGGGTAGTTCTCAAGGTTGAAAAGGACCTTCTAGCTGTTGACTGATCTGTGGAAATGGAGTGAAACCAATCACAGTCATTTCACGTCATCAGCGAAGCTGATACCAGACAAGATCTTTGGTTACTGTTGATCTGCCCCAGATCTAAGTGGACAACCCCAAACGTGCGGCGCAAGGAAGAAAGCCCACCACATATTCTATACCTGATACTGTAGCATCTCAAACCTCAACATGAATAAAATTCAAGCGCACCTACCAGTTGAACGACTGACCCCCTTGCATCAGACTGGATGCCATCATCTCCACCATACTTCCCGTAGGTGTTTGTCCCAGCATTTCAGAACGGTACCTCTGTGACCAAAGATGCCACTTCCCATATGCAGGGCTGCTGGCCAGACCTCTGGCTGTGAAAAGTGGTACCTGGATAATCCAGGAGCGCAGCTCCTGCTCCCTATTGTGTAGTTTGCTGCCATGCAGCAGTCAAATTTACCAACAGATGAAATAAATAATAAAACTGAACTAACTTTTCAAGTTCAGCTCACATGCTTCTTTGCTCCGTGTTTATTCTTTCATTTTTGCCAACTGGGAAATGAAAACCAATGGAGTTGGTTTCACTTTTGTTTGTATTTGGTTTCAATTTTATCCTCAAGTTTTGCTTTCATCTTTTTCTTGTAACACTGTTGGGATTTCAGATGCTGCAGGCAAGCTTTCAGTAATTTAAAAACATTAGTCTCCCATCCTACCTGTTTTCCTATTGTGGAATTATTTTTATTTTACATAAAGTTTTTAAGACGTCACAATTTTGGAAAGTGTTTGGAGTGAGGGTGTTTAGTTTTGATTTTACAAATTTATATGCCTAGTCCAATTAAATTCAGTACTTCAGTATTTTCCACTTGATTCATCTCAGTTGCGTATCCATTTACATGATTCAACAAAACACCTTAACAGAGCAGTCAGTGCATCAAATGCTAAAAAGCTCATATCATGCACCAAAGGTGTGTTTTATATAAATATATATATATATACACATGAAGTGCACAGAGACCTAAATTTACTGCTACCTTAATTTGTTAAACAACTAAGGCATTATCTTGCTTAGATAAAGCTGTAAGAGGCTTGCCTGGAATGCTGTCAAGCAATGTTCAATATCAACAGGAATATTACAGTACAGGCTTTGTCTTCTGTGCGCTCATCTGGCCCTTCAAGTCACATATATCCCTCCATTCATTCCAAAAAAGCAGAACTTAACCACACTTCAGACATTTTAAAACCAAACTCATAAACAACTCTTCCTTCTTTTTTGCTGTATCAATGTTAAGTATCTAAGTCTTTAAAAGTAAAATAATTTTACAGCAAAAGGGAAATGGTCAGACAACATACACTGTGCCGTGCAGTTCAAAACAAAGGGCAGGTTTGAACCCTTTTGCTTTGCCACACCTTAACTCCATTTCTAGCACCAGAGATCCACTGGGAGCTACCAACCAGCCTGCAAAGGTTAGCTGAAAAACTACCAAACCGCAACCTGCTCTACTCTTCAACAGCCAGGAGTATGGAAATTACTACCTCCAAGCTTCTCCTGGAAGCTAGCAACCTATATAGCAACAACTGAATGTTAAAATAACTTAAGAGTTAAAATTTAGTTCTGCACCTGGGGTGAAACAACATGCCACATGTCCAAGTTGCAACAAGATAAAATGTTTGCCTTGTACTAAAGACTACTGTACATTTGCTGCAATCTGCCCCCAAGCAAACAAAGGGGTCAGGAGATTTTCAATATACACAAAGCTGGGCTTTCAGTATATTACACATTAAGAAAGTAAACATAACTGTATTAGTTACCATTTCTTTCTTTTCTTCCTAGATCATTTAAAAAACAAGTAATTTTTCATCAGCTTCCAAGAAATTGAACACGTTATCTGGCACTAACTGGAAGAGCAAGTTTTAAAACCTTTTCACAGTTTATTAGTAAAAGATGTGTGCTATAAAATATATTATTTATGCTATATACAAAATATCTTAATTGTATATTTTTATATATATATTGATACCTACGTCTGCATATATATATATTTATATACATATAGCCCAACATTAAAGCTCAAAACTGTTAATATGGTTTCCCTTCCACTAACTGCCCATTGTTAATTTCAGTTTTTCTTAGTGGCTGTGGTAATCTATTTTAATCTTAACACAGTTCACACATAGTCAATACACAGAGGAACCTTCATACAGTTCCAACAAGACCTCGGGGGGGGGGGGGGGGGGGGGGGCCCCCACGGAGGGGG